>ML299175.1:66766-85642 GCA_005239495.1 Nicotiana undulata
CGCCCCCCCTCCCAAATAAACTACAAGAGTACATCACAAATAAAGTGTACTTGTAAAATTTTACAGATGAAAGAACTTGCTTGAGCCATTACTGACAATTAAGTGCCCAATCTTTACAATGTTTCAGCTATATCACTGAATGTCCCATAACAATAGAGCTTACATGAAAGCAAGAACAGGACATTGACTACCTTCTCTTCTCATGATAGAGGCTTTTTCCCCAACCAAGATACATAAAAATAGGAACACGTTATACAAGAGGTGAGTTGTCAACGTGAATTCTCACGGCGCCTGACGTAACGTGTTCGATCATTATATCGTGGTCTGTCTTGAGCCCTTTGGGGCACTGGCTCCACTCTTCTTTGTCTTTCAGGTGACCTTTGAACTATCTCTCCATTCACAAATAGCTCAGCTGGCAGTTAAAAAAGATGTTAAAGATGTATATCCGGTTAAAGTCGAAGATATAATGATGAGATACAGAGGGCACCAACATGATAGCTATAACACAATATCACAAGACAAAGCTCAATTCTTGTCAGTTCTGTTAATTTACTAAACGACATCTTTAGCACAAAACTGGAAGGGCTTAAAAGGGAAAACATAGGAATGAAAAGCGGAACCAGGAAGTAGGCTAAAGGTATTAAACGTAGAATAAGTAGCACTCGTGCCCAGAACTGTTCAGAGTGGTTGAGTACTTTTTCTACGCATCATCCTAAAAAAGTAGCAAACTTTCCAATAAAAATCATCACCATAAGGAATATATCTCGCTTTATCATGATCTCCAATTAGCTACTTTAGAAGGATACACAAGCGGTCTGGGGAACGTAGTGTGCACGCAGACCTTACCCCTACGCCTTGTGCAAGTAGAGAGGTTATTTCCGATAGACCCTCACCTCAGGTAAGCATTGTAAGCACAATAACAGCAGACCCTCACCACAAATATTAAGCTAAGAAAAATAATTGTTTTTGAATGAAAAATACTAGCGACTGATAGCAAGCACGGACAAAGGCTACAGTAAATCCTAGCAAGTGTAGCGCAAATGTAGAAAAGACCAAATGAAATTAGAGAGGAAAAGCTCATTTTTTGCATATTAGGATAGGAATGGAAAAGCTGTACCTCCATAATCCTTGTTCTCAGGGTCAACATATGAATCTGGAAGGACAAAAAGAACACCAGGCAAACCTATACAGATCCATAAAACATAAAGTTTAAGATTTTGCACGAACAGCAAACTCAGGCATTTGCTGATACAATAGATAAAATGATCCAAACACAGACCTTCAAGCTTATTCGACGTCTCCTCATCAATCTCACATCCAAAACCAAAGTATCTTTCACATGAAACATTGTATATCCTCTTCTTCGCCTCTTCTTCACTAAATTTCACAATTCATTAGAAAATTCGTATTCAGTATTTCACATGCCTCAGAAACTACCTATTTCTTTTCCTTTAGAAAAACATGGCTATAGAAAATCAAAGGCACGTCCAGCATAAAATTAATTATGAGGCCAGACTACATATATAATTCATATAAACATTACAAGCAAAACCAACCTTCATTTTACGTTTAGTTAAATTAAGTTTTTTATTACTAATAAATAGTAAAAAGAGCACCAACAATTACCTTCCAACAACTTTGGCTAAAGTTTGAATATAACAATCAATCATTTGCTGCTTCGTAGCACCTTCACCACCAGGCTTATCCATAACTATAAGCCAGTGCTCGTAATCACAACCGGGGAAAAGCGGAGCCATTTCAGTGGGCGGGCGGTCCCCGAAGTTCGACCCGGAATTTAGGGGGGAGTAAGCGGAGCGGTTGGCTCTGCATCTGGTTGTGTTGACCCGACCCGTTTCCGGAGCTACTACCCTGAGGGAATGGGAAATCGAGGGCGTGGAGCGGGTTTGAAGGGGGAAAGTTCCGGGTATGGATTTTGAACTTGAGAGAAAAGGTTCGAAGTCGACGAGAGTTGGAGAAGTTGCACGGAATGCAGTGGATGTTGTACCCGCCATAGTGATCAGAGTTTGTAGTGTGTCGGGGAGGATAAGGGGAGTGGGTCAAAGAGGAGGGTTTTTTGTGGGTTTAACAGATGATGAAATTGGAAAAATATCTTCAAAAGAATAGAGTACTTTTGGAGCTGTATGACCCGAACCAGCCTAGTTGGGCCAGCCCTAGGAAAAAGCCCATTTGGGCAAAATATATTCTTTTTCGGGAAAATGACCAAATATACCCCTCTACTTTTAAATTGTCTACATATCCAACCAAATATACCCATATTGTTATACTATCGGGCCAATATAGTTATTTGAAAAATCTAAATTAGGTAGCTTGTCTAAATTCTAGAAGTATTTACAACATCTTGCACCAGATGTATGAGGACTTTGCAAGTATTAGTGATTGAAGTTGAAGTTACTCGGAGACTTTACATTGTCGAATTCAACTTTACTTTAGTCAAATGCCTACACATTGTACACTCTTAAGTTAGTCGATTGGACTCTATACTAACCAGACAATGACAAAATATATTTGAATATAATACATGTACATACATGGTGATCAGCTGCATATAATTCACAATAAATAGACCCACTGAACTTTACAGTACTTGCCCTTTATTTTTTTCTACTCTTTCTTCCCCTTTCCCGCTACCCCCTGTTTTGTGTGTGTGGGTGTGTTTGTTTCTTTGGTCAGGTGCAGATTTTCCGGCGAGGACAGACTGTTTCCGGCAGGTTTTATAAACCCTGGCGACTTCCGAACAACGATACGGCAGGTAGCAGCAGGATCTGCCAGCGTTCTTGGGCGGATTCTAACACACTTCGGGAAAACCTGCGCCAGGTTCTTCCATTTTTTTTATCTGGTATCCGTGGTATTGGTATTTTTATCGTTGTATTCTTTATTATTTATTTATTTATTTATTTTTCCCTTCCTTTTGCTTGCCTGTATCTTTGATATCTACGGAATCCTGTTGAGATTTTAGTTAGACCTGTTGGCTTACATCTGCCTCTGTCCATCACTTTAGTATTACAGCTAATACGTGGGTTGCCTCTGCTTAGTCGGAACCTTTAATAGCACCTTGTGTACATGTAGGTTTCTGTTTAGCTTATTTCTTTGTAGTCTTCTTTTTAGCTTTGTGCTGGTCTAGTGGACGGGTCGAGCGGTATAGGGCGGTGAAGAAGGATTTGCATATGATTTTCATTTACCTAGAGAAAGCATATGACAAAGTACCGAAAGAGGTTCTTTGGACATGCTTGGAGGCTGGAGGTGTGCTTGTAGCATATATCAGAGAGATTCAGGACATGTATGATGGGGCTACGACACGGGTAAGGACAGCAGGATGAGACTCTGATTACTTTTCGGTTGAGATGGGGTTGCATCAGGGATCAGCACTTAGCCCTTTTTGTTTTCCCTGGCGATGGATTCTTTGACGCGTCACATTCAAGGGGAGGTGCCTTGGTGTTTGTTATTTGCGGATAACATAGTACTGATTGATGAGACGCGAGGTGGCATTAACGAGAGGCTGGAGGTCTGGAGACATACTTTAGAGTCGAAGGGTTTCAAGTTAAGCAGAACTAAGACAAAATACTTGGAGTGCAAGTTCAGTGGTGTTACCCAGGAGGCGGACGGGGATGTGAGACTCGATACACAAGTCATTCCCAAGAGAGAGAGTTTCAAATATCTGGGATCCATAATTCAGAAGAATGGGGAGACAGATGAGGATGTTACTCATTGTATCAGAGCAGGATAGGGGGAAGTGGAGGCTCGCTTCTGGTGTCTTGTGTGATAAGAATGTGCCATTGAAACTTAAGGCTAAGTTCTACAAGGTAGTGGTCAGACCGACTATGTTGTATGGGGCAGAGTGTTGGCCAGTTAAGAAGTCTCATGTCCAGCAAATGAAAGAAACGGAAATGAGGATGTTTAGATGGATGTATCAACATACTAGATTGGATAAAATTAGGAATGAAGTTATTCGGGACAAGGTGGGAGTGTCCCCTGTGGAGGATAAGATGCGTGAAGCAAGGTTGAGATGGTTTGGGCATGTTAAGAGGAGAAGCACAGGTGCCCCAATCAGGAGATGTGAGAGGTTGGCCTTGGGAGGTGAGAGGAGGGGCAGAGGTAGACCTAAGAAGTCTTGGGGTGAAGTGATCAGGCGGGACATGGCGCAGCTTGAGCTGACCAAGGACATGACCCTAGATAGAAGGGTGTGGAGGTGTAAGATTAGGGTGGCATGTTAGTAGGTAGTCGTGCGTTTCTCTTTGTCTTCCCTAGTTGGATGGTATTAGCGCTAGTATGGTTCCCTCTTTTCCTTAGTTTTCTATAGTCGCTTGTCATGTTCTGTTACTACTTACCTTCGGTAATTCCGTAGTTGATAGCAGTACTTCGCCATATTCTCGTATGCTGCCTCGGACCCTTTGACTAAATAGACTATCTTGCTATAACTTGTTAATGGTACCTCCTTCATATTATTTGTTGTTATCTCATATTTAGTTTTCTAACGATTTGTCTTGCTATCACTTGTTATCAGGGCTCCCTTCACTTTCTCTAGCTGATGGTCATTCGAAAACAGTCTCTCTACCCTTCAAGGGTAGGGGTAAGGCTGCGTACATCCTACCCTCCCCAAACCCCACATGGTGGGAATATACTATGTTGTTGTTGTATATGGTTGAGAGAAAAATTAAATCAATTCCAAACCCATTATTACAAGAAGAGAAGTTGGTGCATTGGTAATTAAAAATATTCATGAATATTTTGTATAGTCTTGTAAATTTAGCATTCACATCAATAGTAATTTATGAAAATAGTAGAGCAAGAAGAACAACAAGTGATTTAAATAAAAGTAATTTGAGAGATTTTGGATTACTTAATACATGAAAGGTTAATTTTTAAAAGTTTGCTAATTATAGGGATAACTTTGGCCAGATAGTATAATGTAGCGATAAATTTGGCTGAATAGTATAACAGAGGTTAAATGTAGAGAATATTCGAAGGTAGAGGGATATTTGGCCCTTTTTCCTTATTTGTTTTTTCAAATAATCGAAAAATTTATGAAGATTAGTACCCCCAAGATTTGAAATATTGTACATAATGAATTCGTCATTTATTTTTTCAGCACTTAAATATTAACTTTTATCTGCAATAGAGTTCGAACTTTATTGTACGCCTACCCACACATTACGGTATTTCCACTAAATCAGAACGTATGGCCATATCAACTTTTGCAAAGAGGATAACAATAACAATAACACACACAGTGTATTTTCACAGTTAGGATTCGGAGAGGATAATATGTTGTAACGACCCGGTCCGTCGTTACGTAAAAACCTGCATTATAATTGTTGTTATTGACTTGTTATAGATTGGTTATACTGTATTTGATGTATTAGAGTTGATAGACTTGAAATCGAATGGTCGTAGTGAGAGATCAGTCAATTAACCTTTAAAAATAACCTTAAAATGGGAAAAGTCAACTGAGAGTTGACTTATTGGTAAACGACCTCGGAGCGAATTTCATGGTTCCAGGCCTTATGAGTGATGTGAGGAGGCTTCCAGGCCTTATGAGTGATGTGAGGAGGCTTCCATGCCTTATGAGAGGTGTGAGGAGGCTTCCATGCCTTATGTTATTATTGCGCTTCGGCTGTAGGAGCCCCTCCGGAGTCTGTAACACACCCCCAATGAGCGTTGGTACCGATTGAGCGATGATGATTGCCCGCGGGGCTGATACTGAGTGATGATTTATACTGAGTGATGATTATACTAAGTGATTGAGGGAATGCCTGAGGGCATCTGTTCCGAGAGATGATTTTGGCCTGAGGGGCAGTTTCATGATGATTTTACTATGTTTTCAAACTATGATTTACTTCGTTTTCAAACTGAGTTTTACTGAAGATTTCACTGAGATATATCGATATTTACTTGTTCTCAAAGGTTTTCTGGAAACTGATTTCGAACTTATGAAATTGCTGAGTACTACTTGGTGACTTGATGTTTTATTGGTTGTTGTGAAATGGTGTATCTGTTTGTGTGCTTTATACTTCTCAGACAGTGATTTCTTTTCATTAATACTGAGTTGGCGTACTCATAAAGTCTCCCTGTGCCTCTGTGCACAGATTCAGGTGACGGTCTGGAGCAGTAGCAGTTTTTACTTGTTCGTTTGCGGATTTCACGGGATTTCGAGGTAGTTGTCCAACGTCCACAGCTTCTCCACTTCCCTTCCTTATTATGTTTTTATCAATTTATTCAGAGACATATATTATAGTTTTTAGCAGAGTTAGGCTTATTCATTCTTAGATGCTCATGACTATTGATTTCAGTTCTGGGAGGTTGTTTAGAGTTGTTTAGTTCATGGTTGGGGGCGTTAGACTTATATAATTTATTTCTTTATTATGACTGGTGTTTGTTGTTATATTGTGCATTGTTATGATCAAACAAATGTGTAGTAAGTTGATGGTTGGCTAGCCTAGTTCCACGATAGACGTCATCACGGCCTGTTAGGATTTGGGGTCGTGACAAGCGCATACCCCTATATCTTTGGAATGGAGACCAGGGGCTGCCCTTCCATAAAGCAAGTAAAGCAACCGCTTTAGGCCCCATATTTGTGGGACCCCATTTTTTGTTACACCTAATAGACTATGTATAAGTTTAAAAAGGATTTCAGTTTAGTGAAAAAGTTTGATTTCTTTCTAACAAATATAGAGAAAAAAGATTTGCAAATGCTGTGATTTCTACCAAGGAAATAGCATTTGAAATGAATATCGAACCTGAAATTCGTAAGAAACGTGTGATATATAGGAAGTAATAATTTGATGCGAATGTTGATAATGAAATGTCAAAATCTTTCGAAGAGTACCTTAGAGTTGAATACTTTTATACATAATAGGCAAGACTATTTTTTCACTTCAAAATAGATTTGAATAATTCGAAGCATAGGTTTTCTATTTGGCAGTAAAAACTAAGATCAGTAGATGTTGGAAATTTGAAAAAATATTGCCTTAATCTTGAATATTTCTTAAAGCATAATAATCAACTCGATATTGATGGTTTAGATTTATTTTATAAATTTAAAATATTAAGAAAAATAGTACAATCAGAAGATAACAGTTTAATTGATACACTTAATCAAATAAAAAGATTTAATTATTTTTCAAATGCTTAAATTGCTTATGGAATAATATTCATAATTCATGTTACCGTTGCTTTAACGGTAAGATGTTTTCAAAATTAAAATTTATAAAATCTTACCTAAGACCAACAATATCAGTTATTGATTAGAAGAAAATTAAATAACTTTGTATCTAAGAAAAACTAAAAAAATAGGATTCCAATAAATAAATAAAAAATTAAAAAGTTAAGAGATTGTATACGCTATATAATTTAACAATTATACCGCCATTATTACCGGAAAGTGCTATAAGTGAGCATTTTATGAAGGAGGATCAAAACTCAAATTAGACGATAATCGCGAACTGTTTCTTCGGTAAACAAAGTTATGGAGGTGCTTTTGCTTTACATTTTCTTAGTTAAGACTTAAGAGGGATACTCATACTATTACTGTATAGCAAGAGAGGCATTGAGGTTATCTTTTCTGTTCCGTACAAACCGCAATATTTGACTCGTCAATTGCAAAAAGAAAATATTGAAAGTAACAGAAAGTTAGTACAAAGAATTCCAGTTCAATCCCATCATTAAAGATGCATTATCGTTTAGTACACCTCTTAATTAAGATGCTGAAAAACGTTCAGTAATATGTTGGACCAGTATCAACAAGAAATGAAAGTACTCATTTCTATTCCTTAAATTATAAATGGTTTTTTATCCAAGTAACAAAAACTTATTACTAGGGGTATAAAGTGAAAGTATCAACAAGAAATGAAAGTACTCATTTCTATTCCTTAAATTATAAATGGTTTTTTATCCAAGTAACAAAAACTTATTACTAGGGGTATAAAGTGAAAGTATCAACAAGAAATGAAAGTACTCATTTCTATTCCTTAAATTATAAATGGTTTTTTATCCAAGTAACAAAAACTTATAACAGGTCGGACTCATCCTTGTTCTAGGGGTGTCAATTGAAAATATCAAAGCAAGGAACGAGCAATTCACACTCCTACAATATTTCAAATCCACTCATTTGGTACAATATATAAGAAGGTATAGTGCTAATATAAAAATTTAATACCAGCTTAATACTTTGTTTGATTAGCAAACCTGATATAAATTACCACATGATGATAATTAGTACCAGAATAACTTATAACTTGTAGGGGGTGGTGGGATAATTAGTCTCGGGCTGTCATTTCTAATACAACATACCACACAATAGATAAAAGATAATACCAGGTTAACAACCAGACAACCAGACAACCCCTCAAGTGTATTCGATGAACCATGACAAATATTCACTCTATAATACTAAAATTCAACCTAACCATTTTAAAGCAGGGAAGAGTATAGCACTGAAGTGTCTCAAAGTCATCCTAATGAGGGAATTTTCTGTAGTAAAGTGATCTAATTAGAGAGTAGTTAGGGATGGCATAAAGTGCTCATCTCAATGCCCACTAAACTTGTTTTCATCCACGTAACAAAATTAAGATAAAGAGATGATTAAAGTATTCACCTGAAAAGGTAAATAACAGACAGTAGAAACAGATAAAAGTTCTGTATTCTTGATGCAAAATTCTCACAGCTAGCAAAGCTAATACTCTGTAACTCTTAATAAGACAGCAACCTGATATCCAAAAACTTAAATCAACCATCAAAACAAGAATCTCAAACTACTCAAAAGCTCTCCTACACGATAGCATTAGCAGCACTTGCAATCCTAGGCCACAGATCAGCGCACTCTTTCCCGATTGGCCCTGTAATTGCAGATCCTACAAGGCAAAAACAGAAAACAGGAAATGCATAACACAGAAAGCTTGTAAAATCTGGATTTACAAAGAATGATTTCAGGCATTGAACTAATGCTAGTGAATTGCCAAAAACAGTTATTCAGTGTAATTTGGTCTAGAAAAAATCTGTGCAAGTAAATATATTAAGTTACCTTTCATCTCGCCTTTGGGGTTCACAATTACACCAGCATTATCTGTATTAGGAAAAATCAAAGCATCAGACGACAAGCTCTAATATATGATGTAAGACACTTGCAACAGCTGCTCAAAAGAGCTCAAATACAACAGCTTCATCAGCATACACACAACTCGAGTACCCAACACACATTAGCACACAAACTCATCATTTTACTCCTAATTTTTGCAGCAATAAAGATAGTATTAGTTGCATAAAAAGGTTCACAAGTCATAACCAAGATATGTTTGGTAGTTGGTACAGAGAATGGCCTCTGGAAAATGATTTTCTTGTTACCTTACACTGTAAATTCTCTAACAAATATATTTTCACGAAAAATGAATAAATTATTTTCCCCCTCAAATATAGCATCACTTGCTCTAGATTATTTGCTTAAATCAACATTAGACTTGCGATATTCTCATTTTTAATACTCGATTATTAAGCCTAAAAACTAACCTACAAGCCTAGTGTTGCTATTGTCATGAGCTAATCTCGCCTTTTTGGCACTTTTATACCCTATTAACCTAAAGAAAACACATCAAAAATGAAACTAACAGGAAAGTAGCATATTTCCTAATAATTTCACATCATAAAGTCCATGCTGAAATATATTGAGTAATTTTTCTATTTTTTTAGTAAAGAAAAGATAAAGAGAGCACAAAGATGTAATGGCATTTGGAGGCGAATTTGTGAACAAAAGAGTCGAAGTGAGTTAGCTTCTGGAAGGCAAAATTTGGCTCAAAAGAGAAGACCAAAAATCACATTTCACAAGTAAAATGACCCACTTAGAACTGCAACAAATCCGTACTATGATGTCATTTTTCATTTGTTGTTTAAGGCTTTAGATTTGTAGGGCACCCCACAGAAAACCTGTAAGTATTTCAGAGCTATTATTCAGATGCTCTCCCCTACTTTGCATACCAAAGCCCGAATTTAAATTCTTTAAAATAATAAATCCCAACAATTTAAAAATAAAATAAAATAGATGGGATATTACAGAAGAAAATGACAAAGAAGCTCACTGTAAATTGATCTAAAGTTTTTTGTAATAACAGTCAGGTTTAGAATGGTGTTAGCTGGCATCTCAATGGAGTAAATACTTTTTATTAAGTAAGCAGTTCATGGTGTAATATATAATCTACAAACCAATAACTAAAAAGTTACATTATTTTTCACATGACAGTCTCATAATTGATGCAAAATATATATTTCTAAATTACAGACAATAAAATCAATTAAGGATTTTAAAATATACCTTCGAAGTACATGAAGACACCGTCCTTTCGGCGCCATGGCTTGCGCTGACGAACAACGACAGCTGGCATAACCTTCTTTCTGAGATCAGGCTTACCCTTCTTCACTGTAGCCATGACCATGTCACCCACACAAGCTGACGGCAACCTGTTAAGCCTTCCTTTGATACCTTTCACCGAAATGATGTAAAGGTTCTTTGCACCAGTGTTATCGGCGCAGTTAATGGTAGCTGCCACCGGCAAACCCAGTGACATCCTGAATTTGTTCCCCGCGGAACCTCCGCGACCTTAACAAAGATAAATTTACAGAATTAGAACATATAAATTAGATTGAATAAGTTATGGATTGAAACGTAAATTAAATCGAACAATATTAAGAGTAGATGATAGTTGTAATTGAGAAATGATTGTGCGATTTACCTCTCTTCGACATTGTTAACGGCCTTGCTCAGCTGCTCCCTCTCTCTTTATGCCTCCAAAACCCTAAGAATGAGAGGAAACGGAGGAGCTAGGGTTTTATATGCAGCTTGTATTTGCAAAAAGTGTTTTAGGTTACTGGGCCTTGGGCCTACGCTCTCTCTTGAACTGGTTAGGCCCATTTGAGATTGAAGTTAAGGCCTGTTGTCTGGTCTGGCCCAACGTTACTGACTTTTTAACCTAAATAGTCCTCCATTCAATCGCATAAATTAAAATTAATTGGTGTATAATCGTGTATAATTTATGCAGGTTAAAAAAAAAATATGAATCCAATTGGCTATTTACGTAAAAATTCCTTCCTTCAATGATCCTTTTTATGTCGGAGGCGATTCAAAGATTTCAAGCGGATGGATGCACTATAGCGAAGATGCGGATTTAGAATTTATATTTGACGAATTTAACTTTAGTTTGAATCATGTACTTACTACACTTAAGATTATAGGTTCAAAATTATATTTTTCTTAAATTTTTAGTGATTTACACGTATATATTTATACTCTATGCCGCAAACAAGACCGTCTGGAGTGGGATTTGAACCACCAGTTTCACTGGTAGATGTGCACCGAATGATTATTGCACCATAGGAGCCTTTGATTATAGGTTCACGTACATATAATTAAGTAATTTTTAAGAAATACAAAATTATTATATATGATTTAAGAAGAGGAGAATAGGTTGCTTTGAACCCATACCCTAAGACTGTGGTACGCTCATAGTTATGTGTGTGCTCGCATACGTGCATATATGTGTTCATAAAGGAAAAACACAAAAGACTCTGAGGGCTCGTTTGATTTGCAAACTAGTTATGCATGAATTAATTATATGAGACTTATTGGTAAAGAAAATCGTTATTTGGTGATTAATAATGAGAGGATTGTTATGCATGATTACTTACTTTAGAATTATATTTTTATCTCCAAAAAAGTTTAATACTCATATTGCTAATACAAAATTTTTTACTACACATTCCACCCCGCATACAATAGTATATAAATTACCACCATTTCATTTTATCACCATTTTAGTTTGTTCCATAAAGAAATAATCCTTTTAAAATTTGAAAATAATTTAATTTAAACTGTCAATTCTACCTTCAATAAAGTCACACAAATATTATTACATATTTAACAATATTTTCAAAAGAGTTATAGCCATATAAATATTATGACTTGTTTAAAACTACAAATTTTAAAAGTCACACTACATGTGAACACAATTGGTATTATCTTATACAATGCAAAATCAAAGATTTCTTTGTAGTCCCTTTTCCTTCTTTACTTCTTTGTCTTTTGTGATAACAAATTGTCCCTCATTGGATGTGAAAAGTCTTTTACTTCACTTTATAATGAATTACTCTTTGTTCAACTTGCAAAAAGCTAGTAAAACGGAGTGGTCTCGCGCACATGAGAGATTGGTCCTGAAGGCAAAACACGAGTGCACGTGTTTGGAAGTATTGCACCCAATTAGGCTAAAATTGCTTTTTTCGATAAATTGTTCTTCTTTCCGTCTTAGTTCTTAGTCAATAGTATCTTTCTCTTCCGCATTTACTATATACTATATTATCTTGTAATAGTAAAAAATCTTCAATAAAATAACAACAATCCAAACATATCTTCAACTTCACAAAAACTCTAATTTATTTAGAACAATTGACCCAAATAGCCGCTCACTTAATAACTTAAATTAAAAATAATCGGAGGAAGTATAATATATACATAATTTATATATTATGTATGTATAATTAATGTATAATTTATGCATATGGCTAGAAAAAATAAATAATGAATATGATCGGTTATTTATGTAAATATCCCATTTATTTACTTATATACAAACAGTAATTGCAAAAAGTAATAGATTATAAATATATTCAATTACGTTGACTAAAAGATCCAAACTGCAAGCTTCGAAAAAAGAAAGGAAAAAAGAATTAGAAAATAACAACACTACCTCGTATAAAATTTATATGAGGTGTATTTACACTATTTATAAAAAATACCACTGAACTATTAGAAATAGAAAAAAGGTACCTTTTCAAGTTTTCAACAATCCCTTTTACTCCCTCTTCAATCTTCATCTCCTCCAAAATTTTCCTTTTTAACTTCTGTCTGGTAATAACGCCAGAAAAAAACATGTACTCTACCCATGTCACCTCCTTCATCTCCACCCCTTTTCTTGCATCAAAAAACACGCACACACACACTAAAGTTCTTCATCCTAAGCTATGCAACTCAACTCCAAGAATGTCACTTAACCAAAATCCAAACACCAACCTCATAACCACCATTACTAAGCTTCTATGGGGTCAATCCCTACCACCCCAGCTCCTCATCTCCACCGTCCGTTCCACATGGTCTACCACGTGGCACCTCATGATGTCTCAGCTCGCTCCCTCCGACCCAACCGGTTCCTACACCCGACCCACTTCTCAATTCCGTATAAATTCTAACCCCAAATTCTCCAAAAATCTCCATCTTTACGTGGGTCTGCCTTGTCCTTGGGCCCACAGAACTCTAATTGTTCGAGCTCTTAAGGGTCTAGAAGATTCTATTCCCGTCTCCATTGCTTCTCCAGGTATTGATGGGTCATGGGAATTCCGGGTTAATACTGACCCGAATAAGGATAAGCTTGTTCCGTGTTTGGATAAAGCCAATGGGTGTAAAACTTTGAGAGAGGTGTATAAGCTGACACGTGGAGGTTATAATGGTCGGTCCACTGTACCAATGTTGTGGGATTTGGAGAAAAAGGAGGTTTTATGTAATGAAAGTTATGATATTATTGAGTTCTTCAATTCGGGTTTGAATGGAATTGCAGGAAATTCTGAATTAGACCTCTCACCACCTGCATTGAAAGATGAGATTCGGAAATGGAATGAGATCATTTATCCCAACGTTAACAATGGTGTGTACAGGTAAAATGTGCCATTATGTTGTGTGTGTGTGTGTGAATGTGTGTAAAAGAGTTTGCTTGAATTCTTTTTCTTTTTTAAAGTTAATCGCTCCATCTCTTTTTATGTGATTGTGTGGGAATGAGCATGGATTTTAATTTAACTTCTTATATTATGTTAGCGATAATGGAAGAAAATATAGAAGGGCAGCCAGCCCGTTGCACTAAGCTTACTCTATGCGCACAGTTAAGTGAAGGCCGGACCATAATGGTCTATTGTACGCAGTCTTACCGCATCTTTGCAATAGCCTTTTTCGATGGCTCGAACCCGTGACTTCCTGGTTATATCGAAGCAACTTTACCAGTTATGCGAAAGCTCCCTTTCGAATAAAATATAAAAGTAATAGCTAAAAGTTGATGAGACAAGAATATAATATCAAAGTTTGAATTTAACCTTTAAAATTATAAAATTTATATAAAAAATGGAAGGGTATCATATATTGGGACGTCCAATATGTCATAATGACGAGGGTCTATCGGAAACAACCTCTCTATCCCATCGGGTAGAGGTAAAGTCTGTGTACACACTACTCTCCCCAGACCCCACTTGTAAGATTATACTGGGTTGTTGTTGTTGTTGTAAATATGTCATAATGCCGCATAAATTGAAATAAAGATTAAATTATTTCTATTAAGTTTGTGCGCACTTCAACTAATTTATTAAGTAATCGTCTCCGATCTACAAGCACATGTACTAGTGCTGAGTGTGGACTATATTCCTTTTGGTTGTATAGTTGAAGTAAGTTGTGTGCCTTTCTTGAATATTTGTAGGTGTGGATTTGCACAAAGTCAAGAAGCATATGATAAGGCAGCAGAAGGATTGTTTAGAACATTGGAAATGTTGGAGGATCATTTGGGGGGATCAAGGTATTTATGTGGGGATGTTTTGACACTTGCAGATGTATGCTTGTTCACTACTTTGATTCGGTTTGATGTCGTCTACAATGTCCTCTTCAAATGCACCAAAAAGAAGCTCGTTGAATTTCCTAACCTCCATGGATATCTTAGAGACATTTATCAGGTACTAAAATCTCTTTCTCGCATATGTTCAATAGAAAAAAAGAGCTCTTTGAACATAGTGTCTCGATCGAGGACAGCCTGGTGCACAAGGCACTCCCCGTTGATGCAGGACAGCGTAACCTAATGCAAGCATTACTGGCTGTTTCCATGGCTCGAACTCGTGACCTATAAGTCACACGGAGACAACTTTACGTTGCTACAAAGTTCCCCTTCTAATATAATTAATTTAAACTTTATGTTAATTGACGGTTAGGGATATTGTTGTGGTAAATTGTCAGTTAGTCTGGCAGCTAAGGGCGTGGCCTGGCATTCATTGGTAAAAATCATGGTAGAACTAGGTTCAAATTCTCAGTGCATATGTGGCGGGAAGTAGTAGGTAATTAGTGGAATATTCGATATGTACTACACACTTTAGTTCGGACACCATCGTTATCAAAGACATATATAATCTCATAGCCTGTTTAATCATTTATAGTACTTAGTTATTTGAACTATAAAATGGCAGCCCGGTGCACTAAGCTCCCACTATGCGGGGGGTCCGGGGAAGGGCCGGACCACAAGGGTTATTGTACGCACCCTTACCCTGCATTTCTACAAGAGGTTGTTTCCACAGCTCGAACCCGTGACCTCCTGGTCACATGGCAACAACTTCACCGGTTACGCCGAGGCTCCCCTTCACTTAGTTATTTGAACTATTTCTGGGTCCGCCACTGATATGATTAAGAAGTGGCAAGTTTGCAGCAGAGTAAGCTAGTAGGATAACAGTGTTTTTTTAACTGTTGAACAGATACCAAAGATTGCAGAAACTTGCAATATGGAGCAAATAATGGAAGGTTACTACAATATTCTGTTCCCATTGAATCCAGGGGGTATTAAGCCCCTCATGCCTAGTGGTTCTGAGGATGAAGTACTCTCCACGCCGCATAATAGAGGCTCCCTAAAATCAGAGGCAAAAGTTGTGCAGCACTCTGTTTCTTGAATTCTGGTGTGCTTACTTGACTACCTTTATTAAAGAGTTAGTGTGTGTATATATGTATTTATTATGTTGTACAACCATATGTACAGAGTTCCCATGTACTTGTTGTCTACATAGGAGAAAAGAAAATGTAGTTACAACAACAAGTAGGGTCTGGGGAGGGTAGTGTGTACCTCTACCCTAGGGTAGAGAGGCTGTTTCCAATAGACTCTCGGTACCATCAAAGCAACCCACCTTGTCTAAAAGAAAATGTATTTACATTATTCTAAAATACATTTTTTTTAATGAAAAATGACTTCTGTCATAACCTGTATCGATCTTGTAGAAGTATAGATCTAATGGATGAACCTCTGCGTAGTTCTTGTGTCCCGTTTTGTATCAAAGTTTTACCAATCAAAAATATTTTTCTTTTATATTTTGTTGATATTAGTTGAGAACTGAATGTTGCATAGTTGTGATTTTACTATGTATTGCATAGCTTATCATTCTGTATTTCCGTCTCCATTATTTTTCAATTCGAGGATAGAACTTATTTTTTTCTCAATTTAATTTGTTAGTTTTATTTTGTCTAGTGTAACTTACAATTAGTTTTGTTTAGCAATATCTGATCGCGAAAGCAAACAAACAAACGTCAAATTTTGTCTAAGAAGATATGTTGAAAGAACACTTGTAGAAAAACTGTTACCCATATCATGTGTTTACGCCAAATCAATAAATACATATACATTTTTTACACATACTTTTATCACTTAATCATAACTAATTTTTACCTTTAATATACTTCATATTCTAGCGTTGCTTCCACTTCTGTAATCAACATCAACCCACCAAAATCACATCAGTGGGGTCTGGGGAGGGTAAAGTATACGCAGATCTTACCCCTACCCCGGAAGGGTAGAGAGACTGTTTCAAGGAGACCCTCGGCTTCCTCTTCCATAATCAATAGGGAAATAAGTTCCCAAATGAAAATGCAAGGTTCGATTTAAAAAATAAATAACACGGACAAACTGAGAACTAAAAGAACTGGCCAAGCAGCAATTATGAGCATAAGAATGAGAGTTCAAAAGGTAAGTTTCAGCACCTTCAAGCTAAACACATGGCCCTAGACCACATTATGTATTTTAACCATGTGGGGGCATCATAGGCAAAACCCTCCGGCATCTAATCAAATGTACCAAAGAATCCTAATATACATTATACAACAAGAAAGGCAGCAGATCTAGCTTACTCGCGATATCCTTGAAAATTCTATCACAAATACTTTTCTGCAAATACAAATATGTTAGCCCTTCTGCAGTCTACACAAATGCACAAGTTCACCAGAACCCTCCAAGATTCTAAATAACCACGGCGCCTTGGTAGTTCCAGTCGTAACAGGTTTCCGGATCAACCAAGGTCGGAAATCAACCATTATGTTATTTGGAAGAAATCACCATCCTCTCCTTGCTCTGGCTCCTACATGGTAGCATGACACTCAGTGACAGAGCAATAAAACAAAGATTAATTGGTGATAATAGCTTGCTAACTGGAGATAAATATTATGGACCAAAAGCAAAGTCTCAAGCTAAACTTCATTGAAGGTAGATTGAGGGGACACTGAAGCAGCTGCTGTAGGTTCATCAAATGCAAAATGCAAAATGTTTACCTACCCGCCCTACAAACAGGGGTAAATAACCCCCCAAAAAAAACCTTTTGATAAGAGTTATAGCCATTATGAAAAAGCCAAATTCATAATCTCTCTCTCTCTCTCTCTCTCTATATATATATATATATATATATATATATATATAAGCACTGCAGGTCTAGGCAATAAAATGATCAATCGTGCATATGGACAGTTTTCAGGAAATTGCAAACATGTCATTAGACTAATTCTAGCCAAGACTACCAATACCCAATTCAAAACTCTTCAATGCTAAAAGCTCTTTTTCTTGTTTTATTCGAGCCCAATAATTGAGGAATATATAATTGCATATATATATTTTTTGAAAATTCATCCAATTTATGACCAAACCCATGCAGCAGCTACCAACTTATACTAGCAACACAAGATGGAGACTTGCAAACCCAAACTCTTAAAACGACAGATAAACCTTATGTTCTGGGAAAGAAACTTACTTCTTGGACGTTTCATACGACAGAACTTGCTACCACACTGGCATCTAAATGCTTTTACTGGATGTTCATGGTCATCAAAATCAATACCGTAATCCTGCAAGAACCAAATCCAAAAAAAAAATATACTGTCAAATATAGACCCTTGTGGTCCGGTCCTTCCCCGGACCCCACGCATAGCGGGAGCTTAGTGCACCGGGCTACCCTTTTTTGTCAAATATAGAAAAGAAGCTACGTGGAATCAAGGCATGCTCATCCTTCCATAAACTAGATATGATGAAAACAGTGAGGCACCATTACTTGCTCATCTTTCATGCCAGAGTTTGACAAAGTCAACCTCTTGACCACCATCTTCTTCTCTGTTGAACTTCATTGAATTGGTAATCGTTGAACATGTTGATATAGATTGCCTTTTTTTTCCCCTCTCCAGGAGCATTACTATTGACGTCTTATTTTCATACTACTTGGCTTGTTTCAGAGTCGAATATCAGAGGATATTTTTTCTAAAATGTAAAAAATAAAAAATAGAAAGACGATATCTGATAAATTAATTTAGTTAGTCAAGTTTCGGCACCCACGCTCAAATTAACAATTTACCAATGATCAAGGTAGAGTATTAGAATCAATGGGCTCAAATAGGGCAGAATGGATATAGAGGATTCATATAGCAGATCCAATTAGATTTGTATTGAGGAGTACTTGTTGTAATAGTACTAATGGATGTAACTATAATTTTCACAGTTAAGAAGGAAGATACATTATAACTAACTCTAATAATTTCCAACTACCTAACAGACAGACGTCCGTTTTTTCCCCTCAAATCTTGGTGATGTTCTTTATATCAAAGATGCACCATACTTGGATAAATCACATTTTTTCGAGCTCTGAAGAATTAGACAGTACTCAAAGTTCAGAAGCATCAATCCATCTATGAAGCTTTTCTTTACAAGAAAAACTGGGTTTTCATTCTTATTTTCTATTTTCGTTTGCGGCGTGGGGTTGGGTTTTTTTTTTGGGGGGGGGGGG
>ML299175.1:85804-136490 GCA_005239495.1 Nicotiana undulata
CCATGTCCAGATACCAATTAAACTTTTATTTTTTTTTTTTTTTTTTTTGTGTGTATATATATATATATATATATATATATATATATAGTACAGAATAGACAGATATCTTTCAGAAGCACAAAAAATCAAGGGCACCAGAATACAATGAGCATGTGTAAACCAGCTCAAGCCAACTCACCCAAGTGAGCTCTTCCAATGCCTTAACCTTTCTTGTAGTGAAAAAGGCAAGCTGCATCAAACACATGAGATATCCAGAAAAACCGTTAGTTTGAAGAGCTAGAGTGAATGTTGAGGACAAAGTGAAAGATCCAGAAGCACAAAGTTCCTTACATGATAGTAGTGGTGATCTGGAGTCTCTATTTCAACTGGTATTTCAACCATATTTGAATCAAAACATCTGGACCAAAACAACAATAAAACAAAATCACATGCACTGACACGGGTTAGTGACATATTTATGCGTGAGGGAGATATCTAATATGCAAAAAAATGCATAGCTTTCTTTTGGCTATTGTTTCCTATCATTCTTTCATTTGTCCCTCAATTTCTGCTTTTACTTTCAAAAAGGGGAATGGGAAACAATAATGGATTCTGAAATGGTAATATTATGCAAGTTTCAAGGCACACAAATATGTGTGCATGCTTTTAGAGACAGAGCAGTCAGAGGTGGCTAGATGCAGGAATACGAAAAGAAAACATGAGCAGAATTTATTACAAAGGATGTGAATGTTTATGCCAACTGAACACGAGTGAATCATCACATATACAAGAAAAGGAAAAAGGTTTTCATCAGCATTTGAGAAGTTAAAATGCAGAAAAAATCCAGAACTAATTCAAGTACGTAGCACCTGATATCTGAACAAATAGTCAAAGTACAACACTTATAACTCCTAGACTACGAGTAAATTAACAAAAAAACAAATTGACACAAAACTGATACCCCAAAAGAAAGTTGAAGCTGGGGGAGAAAATCAGCAAAAGACAGTTAAAACATAAGATCCTACTATGCACTTACCTGTGATTGATAAACCTGGCTACATTCCCGAAAAATGTCGCATCCAAACAAAGGGCATCCTCATCCTTTAAGACGCCCTCTGAACCCCAGTCAGCATCAAGCAGCACGGGATAAGAATGTTCCTCACTATTGGGGCTTTGTGAAACGCGAGAAAATAGTTCTGCGTTCGTAAGCACTTCTCCCACATACTCGCAAACAAAAGCACCTCTTGGAAGGTCCTCAAGGGTACGTAAGCCCCACCCTTTCCCTTCAGGAGTCATAAACACCTGAAATAAGTAAAACCAGCAAAAACCTAAATGAAGTTAATACAGAACATCAAAAATAATTTTAAAAGTAATCACTAAGAAACAAAAATGATCTCTAAGTAGCTCAAAAAAGTATAGCAGATTACAGCAAAAGTGTGCCTCAAAACATAATGCATGAGTTTTTACTGCATCAGGCACACTACCAAAGACCATTCCAACATCAACCACAAATTCTTACCTGTAACTTGCGGCTAATACCTCGCTGTACCACACGATTCCCACACTGTTTATTACAGCCACATTTCCACCAACACTCTTTGATGAAGTTCCTCACTAGATGACCTTTACAAGGTTCTATAATATCCTCGTTTTTCGATCTTTCCAATGGGCATTCTTTGCAAAAGAATTGGCAGTGTTTCTTGGGGTCACGATTCATAGAAATACTCTCTTTAAGAAGCTCCTCTTTGACAAGGCCTTCTTCTGTGTAAGCAAAATCACCACCACTTTCATATGCGCATGCACAAGGTGTGGACAGTGACAAACAATCATCACAGCAAGTTGAACAACTGTTGTTATCACCAATACGAGCCAGAGAGAAATTCAGATATGCATTCTGGAAAACCACATTTTGAGCTATGTAGTGAAAGGATTGGGGGCTTTTGCTATTAACTTGATTCACCAATGAAATCATAACCTTCTCTTGCCCCTTTGTTATATCTTCAACAAAACAAGAAACTGCTTTATCTGGAGTTGATTCACACAGAGCCACCGGACTTTGAGACGCGACATGTTCAAGAACATTCTGATCAATCTCTGGAGCTCTACCACAGTTTCCCACAGATGCTACTTGATCAGTTGAGGTGCTGTTGTTGTGACCATTACAAGGAGGAGGGAGCTGTGGTTTCTCTGGTTGAGCCTCCATACCAGCAAGTTCTATACATCCACTTAGAGGTCCCGGACTCTGGGACGTAGCATGTTCAAGAATATTTTGATTAATCCCTGGAGCACTACCACAATTCCCCTCAGATGCTGTTTGATCAGCTTTGGTGCTATTAGTGTGACCATTACAAGGAGGAGGGAGTTGTGGTTTCTCTGGTTGAGCCTCACCAGAATCAAGTTCTGAATTTATAGATCCATTTGAAGAAACTAGAGCAATGCTTCTATAACCAATATCATTTTCTGCATCCACATTTCTAGTTTCTTGCAATTCATGATTGTACTGACTTCCCAGTTCCAAAAAGCACTCACACATGTCTTTCATCAGCTTTGTCACAGAAAAGTTAGGGTCCGGGGCTTTGAATGATTTAAGACATTTAGCCTCCACCAATTTCAGAACAGCCTCTAGACTAGGCAAATGGAAGTCTGATCTACCAAGAGCTGAGTCACAACCTATAGAGACTTTTACTTCTCCAAAAGTTGAGGAGGCAATATCTAAGTTAGAATAACACCCGTTCTGCGCTTTTACTAGCTCATGACTTGTTTCCAGTCCATTTGATGAAGTTGGAATGTCCTCATCTGCTTCTCTTCTGCCTCTCAGTTCTGCTGCTAAGATTTCAGAAGTTTCTGGCTCTCTTCTTGAGGCATTACCACTTGAAGAACCTTTGTTGTTTGATGGCTCTACAGAATCCAAAAAAATGGCCTTTAGAAAGGGAGAACTGTTAGCTGAGATGTTACTAAGAAATTTCCCAAGAGACATCCACTAATGACATTATAAGGTAATCTTCCCTCAATACCAATTTGTTTGGCACAACTTGATTGGAAGAAAGTTTAAGAAATAAAGGACCTTTGACACATAAGCTTAATATGTATAAAGTACCAAAAGTATCCCTATAGTAGGGTCCACATAAATAACGTCAACATCTAGCATAGCATCTCACTAAGGGCAAACAGGGAAGGTTAATATTAGGAGTTCCTAGGAAGTACCAATCTTTTTGAAAGATATGAAAGAAAAAGAAATGGTTCCAAACAAACCAATATATGGGACAGCGAGAGTTCTTATTAAAATTTTATGTTTACTCAATAAATGCACAATGATGAGGAACCATACGGCACCCATCCCAGGACATCAATTAGTAAACTAGTAAACCAATCTAGAGATATGTATTGAGCCTAGCTCCTCAACAGAGAAAAGTCACTAGCTCTACTCGCCGAGGAAAATTTAACTAGCATGAAGAATTAAAATTGTGACATGACAAGGACCAAAGTCCTGCTATTTGGGGGAATACATACCAGGGTGAATAACAGCAATAGGAACCTCGAACTGTGGGCTATCAAGATCATATGGTTCATCCTTAGGCTTGACAAAAGCATGAGTACCCAACATCTTCTGTTTCGGAGACAGCTCGATGCCAGGCTCACTCTGTGGCTCTTCGAGGTTTGATGCATGAGAAGCTTTCCCAAGGACTAAACTTTTCTCCCTGGCTGTTTGAGGTTCCTTCCCTTTGCGATGATTCCGCCGAGAATTAGTATCATTTTCCACTCTGTCATCACTATAAGGCTGATATCTCTCAGGACCAGCAGGCTGACTGGGACCAGACTTTTCTGGCAACATCGACGCTTTAGGTGAGACTGGTTGCTTCCCTTTGTTTCTGGCATATGTCAGACATGGGACAGACAGGGACTCAGCTGCTGATGTTATATTATTCAGCTGAGGGCCTTGTGAGCGACCCTGGGAATTAGTTCCAGGTAGCTCAGCTTCCTCCTCCACTTTCGGCATTTTGAATGAAGTCCCAGCTGAAACAGAGCTAGAATTGTTAGCAGAAGATGAAGCTGGACCTTCTTGATGTCTTAATCGCAATCTCTTTAAGGGTCTTTCAGGCTCCTCATCCACTGCTTCTTCCTCCAAAACCTCCTCTTGCTAGAAACATGACAAGGCACCAAGATAAGGTGAAGGGAAATGAGAAAAGACATCAATATGAATACATATACAAAATACAGGCAACCAAACTAGAGCTTGTACTTCAATATTCTCAGGCTTCTTACTTCCTGCTGCCTGCAAAATGACACAAAGCAAGAATATTTAAATTCGTACTAAGCAAATAAATATTTTTTATACAGGAAAAATAAAGAAATTTCAGGGTAGAATAGAAATGTGAGAGAAAGAGAAGAAAAGAAGATTAAAAAAGAAAAGGATAGATTGAACCTCTGCCTCCTCTTTCTCAAATATAGCATCTGCAAGTGCTCTGTAATTCTCTTCTTCAATAAGTGCCCAGTTCTTGTCATACAATTTTAGAAGGCTCTTCAATACTGGCTTCACCTTTTCTTCAGAGATTCCAATATCCTTCATAGCACGAAATGCTTTTGCAACTCTTGGATTTGTCGGCATTGTTCTTTCTTGTGTTTTTTTTTTTAATCAGTGAACCTACAGTTAATATGAGATGCATTCACCAAACAGCACAGAATGAACAATTCAAAGTTTGCAATTATAAAGGACTAGATAACAAAAGATAAAACTAAAGAAAGGTGCAAATCATTGCAACTGATATGATGATTGAGAACCCTTAGTTTGCAACCAATTGAAAAGGAAAATCTCTCTCTACCATGTTCCATCAACCCAGTCTGTTGCTACGAAAGATTATTGATTTCGTAAGATAAGATTGAGGATAATACACCTTTCTGAGTTAAGTCAGAACCACCCTAAAGGATGAAGAAGACAAGCAGAATATTGAAGCTTTTCCAAGCATATTTCACATTCTCCTCACCACCAGGTCCAAAAACCTAGTGTATTATGTTTCACAGAAGAAAGTTAATCATCCGGTTTCTTCTATATTTCTTCCCTGGTCCCATCAAGATAACTGGAAATTGAAATCAAAGTTCTATCTCACTTGGAAATGGCAAAAGGTAATTTTTCGAATGGATCACCAAGGAGTACTCCAGGTGGAGAGAAATTGACTCACGGCTAAACTGAAGCTACTACATTGCCCTAAATCCAAGCCAACTAGCATTACTGACTAACGCTGGATAATCATATTTCTTTGAGGTACTAAATACAACTCCATGAATGAGCAAAATAAAGGTTGCAGTAATGATACTGGGAGACCGCTACAAAAAAATTGAGCATGCACCCAAGGGTGTGGCCTAGTGGTCAATGAGGTGGGTTAAGAGCCATGAGGTCTCAGGTTCAAATCCAGCGAAGAAAAAAAAATTAGGTGATTTCTTCCCATTTGTCCGAGCCTAGTAGAAAAATTTTCCTGGCAGGTGGGTGATAGAAAGTATGACATAGAATTAGCCAAGGTGCACGCAAACTAGTATAGATACCACAGTTATCCAAAAAAAAAGAAAAATTGAGCATGTGGGAGGATCCGAAAAAATGCTGCTTTCATTTCCCACTTATGGAGCACTGAGTAACTTAAGTTAAAGTCTTCCGCAGGCAGGTTGCACGGTAGGCGGCTAGGAAGGCTTCCAATGCTGTTATCTATGAATGCAGTGAGCCATGTCTAGAACCAAAATTTAGGAATTTGGCTAAGCCATTAGGTCTAATACTCGAACAGAGTGTTGTCATATGTGAAAAGCGTAGAAAGGAGCACTCGCAAATGTCACCAGTTATATGAACCAAGGCATTGATAAACTGCAATTAAGTAAAATATATGCAGCAAAAACCATGCCGATCAAGTCAAAAAAACATATTATATCCCTTATTCAAATTCAAAGATGCAACTTTAATTTTTTCATTTAGATCAGCGACTAGTTTTCTTATACTAGATTTCTAATTTCCCATTCCTAATCACAAAATAATTCAACAAAAATGTCTTCGTAATAATCAATTTTGCCAGCTACATTTATATCTCTTCCAGACGAATCCCATGAACAACAAAGACTAACTAAACAACACATTTTCTCAATAGCGTCGGACCAAGTAGCAACACTTCACCTAGACTTGATCATCGCATAGAAACACACACCTTGATGCTTAGGTGTTCAAAGGCGCCACCTAAACAATGTGTGTCCTTAATTTCAGGGCTTAAAGCACACTTCAATCAAGCCTTTGATAAAACTGCTCAAATATACTGCATACACCAGCAACCAACTGTTAGATGCAAAATACAAATAATTATGTGAAATTTTCTAGCAATAGATGTGATTCTTTATTTCTTTAGAGAAACTAACTTTCTTTCCACAAAAATTATATCATGTCACTAGCTCCATAAATCCGAACCAATTTATGGAGGCACACTTGTTTAAGACTCAACCTTTTTTCTTATGACGGTGGTGTCCCGTCCAGCTTGTATACACCTCGACTATTCCACCGAGCTACCTGCCACCAACCTTTTTTCCTGAGAATGTTTTTTCTTTTTTCTTTTTTTTTTTTTTTTTTTTTTTTTTTTTTTTTTTTTTTTTTTTTTTTTTTTTTTTGAGTTCACAATTTTTTCTTTTTAAAGGGCATGAATTAGAGTAACAGAAGCAGCTCTCAAGAAACTTAACAAAATGGAATTAACAAACAAGCAATTTTCCTAATTACTCAAAACTTCAGGTTGCCATGCAACTAATTACTACAGCGGGGTCCACCTCGATGATATCGAAGTAAGATTTCCTTTAAAAAATGGGGAGCAAACACCTGCATTGTATCCAGTACACAATTTTATTTTATTTTTTACCACGAAAATTCTTGTTTTACCCTATAAAATCATTGGGGGGGGGGATGGATTTTTTGTAAAATCAAAGAAAGATAGAAAGGAAAAAAATGTAGAGAAGAGAAAATGAGAAACGTACAATTTGATTGCCTTGGAGAAAGAAACAGTGAGGAGTTTTCTGCAGAGAGAGATGGAGAGGGAGCAATTTTCAGACGAAGAAGAGAGGAGCATTGAGGAAAATGAGGCTGAAATCATTATATATTTGGGCTTAGAATTTCGAGTTGTAGCTCATTTCAAATGGGCTTGGGCCTTCTTTTCTAATTGACCAAAAAAGGAGGCAAGTGCACAGATAGCCATTTTCAGGGATGTTATTTAGAAATTAGCCAGTACTTATTTTATACTGAAATTTTAAACTAAATTTTTTTACTTCAGGACAACTCATAATATTTTTATCCAGAAAAATTAAACTGAAATACTGAAATTCAGGACACATTAGCTAAATTCTAAATAGCAACCCTTTAAAGTGGCTACTTGGTGTCATTTCTACTCGAAAAAGGGTAGAAATGGTACGACATAGTCGATTTAAAGTGGTGAAGTACACAAATAGCCCTCACAGTGTATAGTCTTGAATTTTTATCCCTACTTGTAACATTGGCAGAACTTCAAGTTTAACCGGTGTTTTCCCCCGCGTTTCCCAAGGCGATAATTTTAACTTTCGAACTTACAATTTTGCCCATGTGACAAGCTTAAAAGTTAAAGACCACCCCAAAAAGTGTCATATTTATGCAATTTTTTGGATTTCAAGGGCACCGTTCGAAACATATTTTTGAAAAATAATTTAAATTTTGGTCCAATTTGTCAATTCGGGGAAACTTACACAAATGTCCCAAATAAATCTCAACTTATCAACCTCTAGCCATTAATCATACACTTACCAAAACTAGCCAACAAAAATTGAAAAACCAAATAATAAGGTTCTTTCTCTCAAAGAATCACATGCAAAAATCACCTTCCATATCTTTAAGCGTGATTAGCAACACTAGATACAAGACGGAAAGGAAATTTCATGGATGAGGTAGAAAATAAGGTGATGGAATACAAAAATATATACAATATTCCAAAAATCTAAACAAAAAAAGAACATTTTCAATGGGTATAGTTGAAATTCATTGAAAATATATAGATAAGTCAATATACAAAATTTGAGGAAGACTGGAGGTGATGGTTTTGTATCAAAATTCGTAATTAAATCGAGTTCAAAAAAGTCTTATGCGACACATGTATCAAACATGTATCACGCATGTATCCCACACACAGGTATACATGGATATACATGTGATACACAATTGATACAAATCTGATACATATGTGATACACAAATGATACACAGTGTGATACACATATCATTTTTCATGTTCAGTTTTTACTCCGAATTTTCAATTCAAACCACCTCAAAACTTCACCAAATCATCCCAAAACTGAGATTCAAGCTCCTTAAGTTGTGCCCAATCTATTCTAATAACACCCACTCAAAACAAAGCAAAAATCTGATTTTTTTTTTCTACAAATAGCTAATTGGCTAATTTGGCTAATATTAGTAATTTTTTTTAATCAATTTTACAAATATTAGTAGCTCATTGTAAAAATTGGCCAATTATGTAAGTTTCCCTTTTCAGACTACTTCTCCTCTTACTCCTCCTTCTTCATACCTTTTTTTTTTCTTTTTAAAATTTCAAGTAAAATGACATCATTTTGTATTAGCGTTTTAGAATGAACACACGAATGTTTAATTCTTAAACCTTTCCATTGAAAATTCAGATTAAGTTACCATTTAAAATACCAATTAGCTAAGAATTTAAGTTACAAATATTAGCAATTTCTAAAATTTAAATCTTCAGTTAAATATCAAAAACTATTTTGAATGAATGGAATGCAATGCGCATATCCCTCATTTCAACCAAGTGGATAATCTGTTGCCTTTTGCCCCTCCTTTCCATTTTTCTTAAAAAGAAATCAAATCAAGTAAGTCGGTTCTTCAAATATCAAAATCAAACTAAAACAATTAAGTCGGTTTTTTATCAATTCGATTTTTGTCGGGTTTTCGGGTTTTTTCAGTTATTTATCGGGTTTTTTCTTAAATATGAGACATGCACTACCAAACACATATTCGACGACTACGTTTCAATGTAACACAATCTAACAAATTGCGCTCTGAGAAATCTATCATTTACCAAGATATATTGATGATAATTGAGTCAAATAGTGATATAATTTGATTATTCACTTAAAAATCGGTTATTTTTAACATGAAATAAATTCTTGTTCTTAGCATAAGAAAAATTCCAATCAAATCAGAATGTAAAATCAAAGAATTAGATTATTATAATATAGCAAAGAACTATTCTAAAATACAAAAGACTAATATATACCACAAATTTTAGAAACTTAAGGTAAAAATATACATATATATATATATAATAAATTTAAATAGCTACTTTTATAGTCGATTTCGTTCGTTTTTTTAATTATTTTTTTATTAAAACCAATACCAAACCAAATTTGATTGGTTTTTAAAATTCATAATCAAAACCAAACCTAAAAGATATTCATTTTCTTAGCCGATTTAATTCGATTTTCGATTTGATTCGGATTTTTATGAACACTCCTAGTCGCAACCAAAAGGCAGACAAATCACATTCTGCTTTTCCTCACTGCTCATTAGCCAGACACTGTCGCACATTTGGCAGGCAAATCACATTCTGTTTGTTCATTTGCCAACTAAGTAGTACCAGAAACTATATGAAATTCCAAAATTCCAATAAAAAATGGCACTAGTTAATACGTAATGACTGATATAACATTTACTATTTGATTACACATTCTTTTACTCTGTTCAAAAAAGTTTTGCAAAGTATACGTTAGAAAATAGCAGTATATGGTGCAAAATAATTAGGCTTTGATAGTGTAGTCACTTTCCTTAAAGAATTTAAGCCTCACACTTTTGTTGCCGTATGAATTATGGCATAATTCTTCCGGGATATTACAAAGCCTCTACAATTGGAATACCAATAACTAACTCGAATTTCCACTATAACAAACTTTATGAAATATAGATAGCAGAAAGAAAAAAAGATGAAAAATTATTGCTTTTATGATGATTATCATTTTGGAGAGAAATGGAGTATTTATAAACCGTTTTAGGTGTCTGTTAGAATTAATAGGCTCAACCTTTGCTAACAGACACCTTTTTAAAACCAATAAACATCTTTTTCAGAATTAGTAAACTGTTAAAATGTTTTAATAATTTAAAAACATTTTTATTAAGTAACAAAATTAATAGGTGATTAATAATTTTAAAACATTTTTAGTTTCCCTCCAAAATACCTTCAAAATATTCAAACCATATAAGACAAAAATATGCTTATAAACACTTCTTCATTTTTCTTCTTTTTTTTGCAACGAGGGATAAATAACATCTTCTAAAAAATTCTCATTAAACACTAACTAATCTAACAGTGTAATTAGTCTTAAACTTAACTAAAGTGGGGTATAATGACTTCGAAATGCGTGAGAACAAAATTCTATTGACAACAAGTACTTTGAATTTAAATTTGATGGGTTTGACCTTTAATATATTACAAGTGAATTATTACATTCTTTGAAATTATGATTTCAAAATTTAATATTTGTTGCTCCCTCCGCCTCATACTAAGTGACTTTTTGGTCTTTGACACACCCCTTGATAAAATACCAACACTTAGAAATAAAAAGATATATTCACTGAATTACCCTTAATTAAAATTTATAAATTGTTATCTTGACACATTGAGATATGTAAATAAAGGAAAATTTTAAAAAACTAAAATTAATTTCTTTTTTGAATATGTAAAAAGAGACTTATTTGAACTGAATGAGTAAAAATTAAGTGATATTTTACATACATATTGTTTTACCAAAAACGTGATAAATCCTTCTTTAAGAGATTTAATGATTGAAATGAAATGTTAATCCTAGTTAAGCTTAATAACCGTTGGATCTATGAATTTAGTGATGAATGGAATGAACCCGAGTGCTGAAGTAATAAATGCCAGACAAAGATACAGATAATGATCGATGATGGATATACATGGGAATATGCAGATTAAATGCATGTAAGGGCAGTAAATATAATATTGATGGATGTCTCGCCCCAAAAATTAAGTGTAAAGAGTCAACTAACTCTTTGTCAGCAATGCAGATGATAGGAAATATGAGATGAATCTCGGATCTAGTATATGAAAAGGTATCGTTGAACTTGAGAATCAATAGAAAAGACAACTGTTGTATATTTTTCAAGAGTCAATATTACAAAGTGTTCTTTCAGAAGGTTTCATATGCCTTTTTTCTCTTTTTCTTTTCCTATATATAGGGAACATTCTTTCGAAAACCCTAAAAAATACAAGAGAGAGAATATTCTAATTGTCATGCCGTTATCGTCCATTCTTCATTTCGACCCAACGCTGACCTCTTTCGAGAAAGGTCCTTCGTCTCCAAATATTGACCGACATAAACTTCGACCACGACCAATGAAGCCATTAAGTTTGGTACAAATTTCGACCAATACACATATATTTATGTTGCGTCGAAAATACTGCTTTCAGTTAATCCATTATTTACATGATACATCTACCACTATTCGTAATATGAGAAACCTATTTAATCTTCATGCGTTCAAATGTATAACCTAGCGATCAACGAAGTAAGTGAAAATTATGGATAACCTAGATTTAATCCCAACAAAGATAAAAATTAACTCTAAGTTTCAGTGAACAGAATAACTTTGTCCAAAGAAGAAATAATAAATATAAAAGAAAGGCAGTCCGGTGCACTAAACTCCCATTTAAGTGTGGGACCCGGGAAAGGATCGGACCACAAAGGTCTATTATACACAGCCTTACCCTGCATTTCTGTAGGAGACCGTTTTCACGGCTTGAACTCATAACTTAAGCAGCAACTTTACTAGTTATGTTAGAGCTCCCCTTCAATAGAATAATCGGAATGCAAGCAAGCTGGTCGGAACACACTAAAGATTGACCATAGTATAATAATGCATACCATAACATCCATTTGATTAAAACATTTTGCCTACTAATTAGGCAAGGTTAAGTACTTAAAAAGGAAGTCTAATCCCATAACCATAAAAAAGTCCCCTAATGAAATTTCCCTTTTTTCTTTACAAAAAAGGTTCACTACTATTTCACTTTCTTTCTTTGTTCTTAGCCTAACATAAATAGCCTCTAGAAACACACCAAAAAACCAAATCCACCCCCACCCCCACCCCCACCCCCAACACACATCAAATTCTTCCAACAAGCATCTCATCTCATGTTTATACTTATTCCAATATTCAAATCCTAAAATGGGTCCATCTCAAATTCCCAAAAATACATTCTCCATCCTTTTATTATTTCTCTCTTCAATATTATTCTCCATTAATCTTGTATCTTCATCATCTGAACAATTCACAAACTTTATATACAAAGGCTGTGCTAACCAAAAATTCCCATCTGGGTTTTACTCACAAACACTAAACACCCTTTTTAACAACTTGGTCTCACAATCTTTAACCACAAAATTCTACAAAACTATAGCTGGTAGTGGCAGTTCAGCAATTTCTGGTCTTTTTCAATGCAGAGGTGATCTTTCAAACTCTGACTGTAACAATTGTGTCAAGAAAATACCAAACATGTCTCAAAAACTATGTGGAGAATCTATAGCGGCAAGAATTCAGCTCAATGGTTGTTATTTAAGGTACGAGGTTGCTGGGTTTCAGACGGTGGGACCCACTGAGTTGTTGTTTAAGGTTTGTGGTTCAACTCAGGCGAGTGGAACTGGGTTTAGTGATAGAATTGAGACTGCGTTAGGAGAGATAAGTAAAGGGGTTTTGAGTGGGAATGGGTTTTATGCAGGTGGGTATCAGTCGGTTTATGTGTTGGGTCAGTGTGAAGGTGATTTAGAGAGTGGGGAGTGTGTGAACTGTGTGAAAATTGCTGTTGGGAAAGCTAAAAGTGAATGTGGGAATTCTATTTCTGCTCAGATATATCTGCAACAGTGCTATATTAGTTACACTTATTATCCTAATGGTGTGCCCAGTGAATCATCACTTTCTCCATCAGGTAATTTTTTAATATTATCACTTCTCATTATATCCTTTGCTGCTTCCGATACATTGTTTCTTTTCTTCTTGTGCCGAGGATCTATCAGAAATAACTTTTCTACTCCGCTGGAATAAATGTAAGGTCTGCGTACCCACTATCCTCTTCAGATCCCACATGTGAGATCTCACTGGGTTGTTGTTGTTGTATCACTTATCATTATAATAATAAATAAATAAAAAGAAAGCTCGGTGCACAAGTCATCTCGCTTTCACGCAGGATCAGGGGAAGGCTGCGCCCCAAGGGGCGTGATGTAGATAGTCTACGGTCTACCCTAATGCAAGCATTAGTGGATGGAATGCTTCCACAACTTGAACCGTGACCAGTAGAATATCCGAAAACAATTTTATCCTTCCTTTAAGGATCCACGGTTCAAACCCGTGTCTTATCAGTATAGTAATGTTTTTTTCTAAAAGATAAATTAATTAGTAATTGAATGAAACGAGTTCAAATGAAGTAAGATTAATATTGATATAGAAGGTTCATGTAGTCGATTTCGAACTACGTTGGGACTATGTAGTAGCTTTTTATTTTTAATTTTCATTTTTTATAATGATGGTGGGCAAATTTACACGTGCATCGACTAATTCACTAGGTGCGTCAACTCGTAATTCTATTTGTCCAAGCTTAGACAAATAAAAGAAATCACCAAATATTTTTCCCCTTGGCTGGAATTCATAATTTGAATTGATCTAATGTTTTAACATACTTTATTGACCACTAGACACGAGATGCGGCTAAGATGTACTAGTTGTTATTGTACAATTAAAGTTGCTTTGTTGATGACTTTGTGAAGTTATGGTTGGAATCATGAGAAATAGCCTCTTTGTGAAAATGCAAACATAAGGCTGCATATATGTTTCTGAGCTAGGGTCCGTTGAAAATAACCTTTCTATCCTCCTAAGTTAGGGGTAAAGTCTGCGTACATACTATCCTTCCCAGACCCTACGGTGTAGGATAATACTGCGTATGTTGTTGTTGTAGTCTCCTCTTAGTCCATCACTAGTCCTGAAGTATTTTGAACATTGATTAAGACTTATATATATATATATATATATAAGTCTTAATCAATGTTCAAAATACTTCAGGACTAGTGATGGACTAAGAGGAGACTACAACAACAACATACGCAGTATTATCCTACACCGTAGGGTCTGGGAAGGATAGTATGTACGCAGACTTTACCCCTAACTTAGGAGGATAGAAAGGTTATTTTCAACGGACCCTAGCTCAGAAACATATATGCAGCCTTATGTTTGCATTTTCACAAAGAGGCTATTTCTCATGATTCCAACCATAACTTCACAAAGTCATCAACAAAGCAACTTTAATTGTACAATAACAACTAGTACATCTTAGCCGCATCTCGTGTCTAGTGGTCAATAAAGTATGTTAAAACATTAGATCAATTCAAATTATGAATTCCAGCCANATAGGAGTAGTAGATGATTCTTTAAATGATCAAGCTTTTTAATTATTGAGATATCTATTGTGTTTTATTGATGTTGTAGGAAGAAGGCAGAGTACTCAAAAGACAGTGGCTATAGTATTGGGTGGAATGGTTGGTGTGGGGTTAGGAGTTGCTTGTTTGCTAGTTACAAGATCAGCTTTCAAGAAAAAAAGTAAATCTAAGCATGGTGGAGGATGAGGTTAGTAGTACACAACTTTTGATTACAGTCAAACTTCTCTATAGCAGTTTCGTTTGTTTCGAATATTTTTGGATGTTATAGCAAAGTATTGTTATAGAGACGTCTGACTATATTTTCAATTGTTTTGAATTCTAGGAATAGTTCAGATTGGAACTATCAAGAGAGAAAATTGGTGTAGTTGTTAACAGTAGAAAGATTTATTTAGTTTGTTGATAACGGCGGTGTTCAGATTAGCCTACGTGCATGTTAAATATTCTACTGAATACTTGCTATCTCTCACCAGCACAAGTATCAGGTAAATTTGTCCAGTATCGACCAGGGCTTAGGCAGATGGACAAAAAATATCTAGCATTTTTCTTCTTTTGTGGAATTTGAACTCGAGTTTCCCGACTTTCATCCCCACTTCTTTGACTGTTACGCCACATTCTTGGATACACAATAATTGGCTTAATATTCGGGGCAAAATACAAAATTGGCTTGTCGGCCGTAACTAATTGCATTCAATAGCCAAAAAATGTATAGATGATGTATATATTTTGTATGTACAGTCTGACCTCTAACAACATCCTTATATAACACATTTCACATAAAAACCAAATTTTTTCGAAACCAATTTTCTTGTTATGTTATAACCTATGCAAACAACACTTCGCTATAATATCCAAAAATATTCGGAATAAACGAGGCTGTTATACAGAGGTTTGACTATAATACATATATATATATATATATATATATATATATATATATATACATTTACTTGATATATTTAATTGAGGTGCTTATTCCAACAACACTTTATCATGCAATGTATGTAGGTAAGCTAAAGGAATGACAAAATGGGCAGAGATTTTGAGATGGCTTTAGAAAAGACAAAAGTGTAAAGTTAGTTTGCATGATTGGGTTTATAAACTGTATAAAGAAAAGAGGAGATTGTGTGGTGATGAAGGAAAGAAAGATCTGCCTTTTGTGTTTTGTATTGGCTCCAATTTCCAGGATTTTCCTTCTTATCCAAGTTTTGGTCCTTGTTTTGTTTTTTGCTCTTTGAAGTACAAAGTAAATAGTGGTGAATTAAACATGAAAGAGTTGTCTTTGTTAGACTACGCACTAGGATTGGTTGTATTAATGCCTCTTTTTCTTTTGCTGGAAATCATATGATTGTACATCCACATATGAATTGCTTTATGAAAAAGTTATGGATCAACATACTGATCCATAACTTTAAGTGTTAAATTTGATGACTTCACAAAAAAGGTAATATTAGAAAAAAAGCAAGTAATTTTTGTCTTTTCTTTTTAAATCGAGAAATTTAGCGGACGCGATTTGAAATTTGGGGGATATTGAGTTTGAACGTATGATATACTCCTAATCATATTATATGTAGTATTGATATTAGGAAGATAATGAGTACAACATGCGTTGTGCTTTTACCACTCGACCAAAGGCCCGAAGGTATTTTTGTCTTTTTTTTTCAAGAGCAAAGTGAAGATGTGCGGTCCGAGATTCTCTTCTTTTGTCTACTGGTACTAACCAATCATGTTGATGCGACTCTTTGTTTTGCTTGCTTGCTTTCCGTTTTTTCTTCTTTCCCGGCAAACGAAGCTCGTTTCGTAATTTTTCTTGTGGCTACTTGCCTTCACCATTAAGTAAGAGAGTAGTGGAATTTATATATCGTAACAAAAACAAATATAACTGTACAATAATGACAAATGATCAATTATCCCTTCTCTCGAAGGAAACTTTTAATGCCAAAAAGGCAGAAAAGTTCATTTAAACCAGCAAGAGCAAGTTGTTGCAACTTTTGGCTTTACACGTTTTCGCAGCTGAATCCATTCATCTCTACAAATATATGCATATTTCACCACGATTCAGTAAGTTCTAACTCTCTCATATCTCCTTCGGTTCGTGAGCAATGACAGGATCTTGACTTGACTATTGGCTTCCATAATTCAGCCTTTGAAACCCACCCCAGAAGTTTTCTACTTACAAACAACAACATACCAGTATAATCCCACAAGAGGGGTATGGTGAGGGCAGTATGTATGCAGACCCTACTTCTACATAGCAAGGTAGAGAACCTGTTTCCAATAGACCCTCGGCCCAAGAAAAAGTGGAAAGAGAGATAGGAAGAAAACAAAGAAGAAAGAACGAATAGGAGGATAAAGGCCCATAAGGAAAAGGGGGAAAAGACAACTACAGTAAAAGTTTTCTACTTGAACCCCACAATTCCATGTTGGAACCCATCCAATCTTTTCTCATTTCATAATTCAGAAACTATCACAAAAAAGAAGATGATCCTGTATGCCCAATAACGTTATAAAAGAGGAAATGAGCTGTGAGTATTAAAAGTGGCAGAGGGTAGAGGAGATATGTACCCTGCAAGATGGCTAAGAGTTGCTGATGCTAGAGCTGTTGATGGCCTCAATAGATACAAGACGGATCTAGGATTTTGAATCGATAAGTGCATAATAGCATTCCCACTGCTATGTTGCGACAATAGGTGTTAACTTAATATGAGTATATATAAATTTATAGATACACAAGTCAAGTTGACGAAGCTACTTTTCTAAGACTACATCCGCCTTTGGCTGCAATAGGGCAGAGTCAACAGGTATGAAGGCAATAGCCAGGAACAAAAATTTATGCAGCTGAGAACTAATTTACTAAATCAAAGAAAAAAAATTACGCAGAAAAGAAGAAATCACCTAGCATTTTTTTTGCTCTGCGCTGAAATTTAAACCTTGATCTATTCTATTTGAGGCCAAGCACTACATAAATAATACCCACGAATCATCATGTATATTAACAGCTTACTACTTTTATACGTCTTAACAGCCATATACGTGCAACTTATGCAAGTATCCACAGGGGACTGTTGGATTTTCTGGTGGAGTGGCGGCATCACGATAACTCTGAAACACAGAGAAAGGAAGAAGTGGAGGACTACATAACCTCATAGTCAGCTATGCTCAGTATTTCTCACACTTTGCATCACTCCAAAAATACAAGTATTTTCTCTAGAATTGCAGGACAAAAAAGAATTAAGAGCAGAATACTAACACACCTTGAGCTACAGGAGAAAGATGGGAAAAATCTCTCTCAAATGCTCGGGGAAAAGAGAACTGGTAACAATATAATCCTTCCATAGAAAGACAATAACATCAAAATATAAAAGCTAACCAGTAACCACGTTCCTTATTGATCCCAACAGCAGAATCGTAACTTAGTATGCAAGGTTGGCCATTCATGCTCTAGTATCATCATATACCACGAAAGCCATTGCTCTTCACTCTGTCATCTGGATTGCTTCCCCTACCATAAGTTCGCCCGCCAGCACGACCTCCTCTGCCTCTTCCCCTTCCTGATCCTGATCAAGGCATTTAGAGAAGAATGGTAGCGAAAGAGGGTCAAATACGCAAACCAAACAGCAACAAGCACTGCACAGTTTTTTAACCAAATGATAGCAATTATATTACCACCTCCTTTATCAACTATCTGCTCTCATACAATAAAATTTCTCATGAACCAAGGCAGATGTAGAAGGGCAAATTCAGTTAACAAATGGAACAATCATATACAGAGACTCCTTATGCTGAGCAGAGGGGTATTGACATAAAAAGAGCCTAGCCATGTGTGATACCCCAGGTTGGTGCAAGCCCAAGACTCATATCCCACATTGGATTTAGGCCAAGGACACTACTAGGTAAACCAAAATTAATGGGCATGCCAATTCGGGGTTCTTTTTTGTTTAATTCTGTCCCAGTCTGCCACCAACCCAGACTTCCCTTCAATGGGCTCGCCTCTTGTTCAACACCTTAAACCTTATAAGCACTATCTATAATACCTTGTGCAACAACTAGTGCATAGTTTTCTCGCACCACTGCATTTAACTGAGTCCCTAGTGGGTAAACGAGTAATTTTCACCTAGGGGAAGTCTACTGAATTGTGTTATTTTCAATGGGTGGATGCCCTCGTAGATCCTATTTGACTCTTCACCAAGTGAGCTTTTGTCCTGACACATATTATCCACATTATTCCATCACCAATTCTAGTCCAAGCAAATGAGAAATTCTATTATCACATGCTTCCCACTCAATGAGAACTGAACAACCATTTTAAGAATTTTAAAATTGACCTCCCAATCTTAAAGTAACAGTAAGGGAATATTTCCTACCCATGTCCACTTCAGAACAATGGGCTAACAAATGAAGGTTAAATGTCAAGGCAAAGAATTACGTCAAATATCCAAGGGTAACATAAAAATAAGATCAAGACATTTTAAAATTGACATCAGAGGCACATACTTCCTCCTCCACGAGAAATGGTACTGCTGATTGGTCTTCTCTCCTCAATGTAGACTTGCCTTCCAGCCAACTGTATTGGTGATGCCTAAGCAAGTAGGAAAAAAAATTGTATGATATACTAGACATAACGAAGGTTCGCAGGACATATAAAGACAATCCCTGAATATAAACATACGACAGTAATCATGAAATCTTAGCCCCACCCAGAAAGAATAATCTAATCCGGAGTACAAAAATGAAACCGATCAATTTAGGGTTTAAAGTTAGAAATCAATCCGGTTAAGAACACAAAGATAACAACAGGCAGTTCGTGTCAGAGAAGAATGTCTCAGATTCTTTGATAAACGTGGTTCCCGGGCCAACTTGTGCGCACCTCGACTAATTACAAAGGGTACCTGCTACCTCTTACCAGCAGGAAGAATGTCTTTGATTCTTCAAATAGTAAGTATGCCAAACACAATGAGATGAAGTCATGGAGATGCTATAACTTGAGACAACTAACTGCAGCTTCAATATGTCTCAGGTGAATATGTCCACATGATATCCAACATCTACTAGTGGATCAACAACGAGATCCATAACCATTAAAAACAAGAACACTATAGAAATTACCATATAACCTAAAACATCTCAAACATGCATCGTATAAATGCTAAAGAAAGCCAACACAAAAGTTGAAGTGAACAGTTATGAAGAGTCGCAACAAGGGATAAGGTACACTTAAATGAGTCATATCGAGCAATTGAAAATGTTGATCAAATTACAGTCTCGAACTTAGTGAGGTTCAAACCTTGATTGCATTTTGTACACCTTGGACTTCTTCAAACTCAACAAAGGCATAGCAAACACCAACATCCTGTTAATCCATTGCAATCCAAACATTAGCATGCATAGACAACAAGGAACAAGATAAGGAAGCACCAAATATACTAACCGAGCGATTTCTTAAGAATACTCCATCTTGCTTGATCTTCCCAAAGTTCTTAAACTCTTGCAAAATATCAAGAGAAGATACAGTAGATGGCAAATTTCTCACATAGACAGACTTTGGTTCCCCTGGGGAAGGCAGAAGAAAGTCATAATAAAGCTAACCTCGACAATACATAAATTGAATGCTAAGAATGCTAAAGCACATTCTATCACTTGCTGGAACTCAGAGATGTTATAATTGTTATGAATAATGACACCTTACGATGTAGTGTAATTGTATTACCTTCTTGAGATGATCCTTCATCTGCCAGGTCAAGACTGGCATTCGGCACAGCTGGGGACATGGGGCGTGACTGCTCAACAGGAGGCTGCCACTCCGAAACAGGTGGTGCAGTCTTGGTATAAGATGGCTGGATACGAATTGATGGTGCGGGTTTCCCTTTTGGAGCTCTTAACTATCAATCAAATTGAATGACATGTTTCAGGAAAAATGATCAATTAAATGCCATGTCCAATTAAGCTCTTTACAAATAGAAATCAAGAACAAAAGACCATTGCAGACACCTTACGATAATTATACGTCTACAGTTAAGTTCTAGGAACTAAGAAGGGAAGTCAAAACAAAAACAGAAGTTGGACAAATTTCTACTAATATTACTGTTTACTACTTCCTTTCACCAAGTATATTCTACACGTGGATGAATCTACTTTTGTTCATCCACTGTCTATACAAGAAGTTCTCACTTAAGAAATGTGCCCAATATACCAACCAATATTCAAACTGATCAAGACGCCATGTAATAGACAAGTTGCTGTTTAAAATAATGTATCAAAGCACCTACTGTAAGATCTAATATTCATGCGATTATCTGGCAGGGTTGAATGACCGTAAAGGGATCTATTGCTCGTGCATAAAGAGACAAATGCAGATTAAGTTGTAAGGCGCGCACAAGATGGATGTACTTACAATAGCAGCATAACTAAACTTTGAAGGCTCTCCAACAGGTTCTTCTGCAGCAGGCTCAGGCTCAGGCTCTGGCAAGACTTTGACCACATTATTTGGCAAAGCAGTTTCCTCCTCTAATGACCTTACTTGAGCAGTTTCTTCTCCCAAATGAGCCTCCTCTGGCACTTCAGCCTCAGCCTCAGGCTCTGACGCAGGCTCATCAGGCTCAGCCTCACTCTCAGCTTCAGATTGGTGCTCGTGATCATGCTCTGGATAACTATACTCTTCAACCCCATCATTCCCTTGTATATGAACTGAATTTACATATTCAGTTGCCTCCACCTCTAAGGCATAGTCATGGGCTGCAAATATAGTTATAACGAGCCAAGTCATATGCTAACATTGTCAAATATCAAATATGCTATTGAGAACGCTCGCAAATATCTGAGAGCGAAAGTTATGGACAAAGGACATGCAACTAAAACCAGCATAAAATCCTGCAGTTGTCCTCCCCCACCCTTCACACAAAAAGGGGAAAAAAATGGGAGCACCACAGTTTCAGGTGGGAACTAAAAGAGGCGACACGGGTTCCAAATATCCCTTGGTACAGTGTAGAGGTAACATTGGCCCTCTCATACATAGCAAAGAGAACCATAATGGGGCAATAACTGAGAGCAAGGAGCTCTTTCCATCCTTGAAATTTTCAATTATTAATACAAAAAATAGGAAACCGAGGTTGTTACCAAAAAATCTTGGCATGTTTAACATCTTATACAAGCCAGATGTAACAATACCTGGTGGCTCTGCAAGAGGATAAGCAGCAGTTGGTTGAGCATCAAGATTGTTCTGTAAGCCTACTGGTGCTTGAGGAAGCTCACTCCCCTCCTCATTAACAAAATGAAAGACATCATTCAGAACAAAGTAACCCTTCTCCTGAGGTGCAAGAAGAAATGTTTGCACAAAGTTCCTCCACCCACTGAGATCCTTCAGCTTGACAGAACCAGAGACCACAACAAGAACACCGCCATTCCAAGATTCAAGAGAATTTATCGTCTTGATCTTAATTCCAGAGAAACTCATTGACATGATTAGAGTATGAATTTGCTGTACAGTGAAGACATACACATGACAAGATTAACAACAAAATACCGCTAGTTACACTACCTCAAGCAAGAAAATAAGGTTAGCTAGAAACTACACAGAGTAATAGTCATAAGCATTAAGCAACAACAAGATCCTTTCAACAAATAAACTTAAATAGGGACAGCAACTCTCCATTATATCAGAGAATCAGAGTCCTCATTACTTTCTTCGGAATACTAGTGAGAATCTAGTAATGCAACTAGTTGTACGGTACAACCCATTTCCACAAAGTACAAAAGAATCTAATTGTGCCAGATAAGGCATTCGAAAAAACATGTACAAGCATTCTTAGAAAAAACAGTAGATCGACATACAACATTCCAACACCTATTTTTATATAAATAAAATCCGCCTGCTACATTCCAACTTAGGAGGCAGAGGAATGGCGTAAAAGAGCTAGTATACAGTTCTACATTGGTTAGAAAAGGTATATGTTAGAGTTATTGTTCAATCACATTACGCCGGCCAGAGCCTTGTATGTCAATATATGAATCTAGCGAACCCCTGATTTGCCGTAACAAATTATTTTGTATCAGAAAGAGATGGCTCAAATAGACGTCATGTAGAGAAATAAATTCACATAGCTGATACCAACTAGTGTGGGATTGAGGTGTAGTTGATTGATCTATTCAGATAATATCCATATATCAATAGTGAATAACACATAAGATGGTGGTATTCTCAAAAGGTGTTCAACTGTATATGATAAAAGTAGACAATCAGCAGATTCAATCTAAATGTCTAAACACTTTATAATTTCGCTTCTCTTCTCTGTTTCTCTCAAGGTAGATGGAGGAACCTACATTCTACGGGGCTTATCATTGGTAAGCAATCAATGAAAAAGCACCAATTTAATCAGAAAAGCCTTCAGGACAAGCAAGATCTAGACATCAAGGTGGGATATTAAGCATGAAGTGCATCATTTCATCATTGACAATCTACATGATGCATTTCTCTCTTCACTTCGCCGTTGTATGCAATTATTATCACAATAGAATTAAATGGTAGAATCTATTGAATGACAAACGAGAAATCAAGAAAATGCAGACCTAAGTAGAAATAAAATTCAGTACATTAGGTCCGTTCTCCGTAGTCCGTTTTAGACAACCACTAGCTTCCTAAAGTTCCCAATTTGCCTTAAAAAGACAGATAACTCACTAGTCGTGGAATGATATGACCTCAAAGAGTACTTCGAAATACGTTTTGTGCGTTCACTCTTTACCAGCCCAAAAACAGGGGAGCATGAGAGGAAAAGGACATAATGTGAATGTCCCATCAATAAAGTGAGCTTTCCATTCCTCCCCCTTCCCTCATTTTTGATAGGGAAAAAATATCAATCTCAGAAAGTGCTTTCCTTGCCCGCCACACCTCTCTCCTTCCAACAGCCTTTCCTTTATTGGGGATACAAAGGATCCATATAGCAGACCTTATCTAATTTTGGAATGGGGCATAATTAATCAATTTTTTTTATGAAAAGAGTATTTGATCGATTTTTGTATGATGGTGGTGTCCGAGCTAGCCCAGTGTTATCAAAGGCGAAAAGCGCAAAAAAGCTCTAAGGTCCGTTGGGGCTTTAAGCGCAAATGAAGGGTGAGTTTTAATGAAACAAGGCGCAACTGGAGAAAAAATAAAAGTATGTATATGTAGTCTAAGAACAATAATTATAAGCATGAAAAATAAATATATGGACAAAGAAATTGAAAAAAGATTACGATAAAGTGAAATATCAATTATTTAGCGTCGCCTTTTCAGGATTACACTCATTGGCAAGGAAAAACATGCCTTAGAACCTTTATGCAACATTGAAGTGTCCCCAAAGCGAGTGAAGCGCTCAACATGTTTTGAGCCTCATTTCAGGGCTTAAGAGCGCCTTTGACAATTTCAAGGAGTACCTTATACCTCCCACTAACACATGTACCAGGTAACTTTTTTTCTTCTCTACCAGCTTAGGCAGATAAGAAGAATCACCTAGGAGCTTAGGCAGATGAAAGGAATCACCTAGGGGCTTAAGCAAATAAGAAGAAATCACCTAGTGCTTATTGCCTCTACCAGGATTTGCGTGTATATGAACGATATTTATTGATAGATGGGAGCTGATTTTGACATAAATGGACAAAGTGTTTTCCTAAAGGATTAGTATCTTCATAGTCCAATTATTTAACAATTATGTATTGATTTGTGAGTTTTTTTAATTGTTTTACATAACAGAATTAGATCAACAACAACAACAACAACACAGTGTAATCCCACACAAGTGAGGACATAAAACAATTAGATCAAATCTCGAAAAATAATAGAAATCTAGGATTCTACTAAACAGAAAAAAAGGGATAAAAGAAGTGAGAAGCTGACCACAAGAGCAGAAGCCGATTCACTTGAATCACCATCAACTCTCACAATAGAGCTGGCATCAGTATAAAACTGATGAACATAATCAGGTTGCTGTTGAAGTACCTGATAATATTGTTGCACAAAGTACGAACCCACCTACAAACACACAAAAAAGCAAAAAAACAATACATATTAAAATAAATCAATAAAAACAGGAATGAATTAAACTGCATATTATAGTGAGAGAGGCGATGATTAAAAAAAACCTGAGTGGCTCCGATTGGAGCAGAGTAAGAGCTCGCCATTATTTTCCTCTCAAGTGAGTTCACACACACAAAAAAAAAAACTAGATCAAGACCTTTAGGGTTCAAAAAAGAGATGCAAATTACTGTTACAATTCGTAGAAAAGGTAATTTATTAGTAATATATGTTACAATACATGAGTACCGTATCTTCTTTATTAAATAGGATAATTTATTACAGAGAATAGAGAGAGATACGGCGGTTTTAAGAGATTCTACGAATCAGAGAGAAAGAGAGCGAATAATGGAGAGGAGCGTAATATGTATAGATCTATGCAAAGTTAAGCAATTTGTCGGACGAGCGGCCGCAGGCTGTGCGCGTGAAAATTGCAGTGGCATTCTTGTCAAATTAGGGGTTTATGGTTCGGTTTGGTTCGGCTTATCCAAAAAAAAAAAAATCAAATCAAGTAAATTGATTTTTTAAATATTAGAATCAATCCAAACTAATTAAGTCGATTCTTTATCGATTTGATTTTTGTGGGTTTTTCGGTTATTTAGCAATTTTTTTTAAATATGGGACATACACTACCAAACGCATATTCTGACGATTACATTTTCAATATAACACTATTAAATCGATTGCTCTTTGAAAAATTCATTTACCAAGATATATTGATGATAATTGAATAAAATAGTGATGAATAATTTAAGTACTCAATTAAAAATTGATTTACTTTTAGCATGAAATAAAAAAAAATTATACTTAGCCAAAGAAAATTACCAATCAAACTAGAATGTAAAGGCAAGAATTAGATTATTAAATAGTAAGGAACTAGACGAAAAATATAAATGACTAATATATACCATAAAATTTTAGAGACTTTATATAAAAAATATACATATATATAAGTGTAATAATAAATTTAAATAGCTATTTTTATAGTCGGTTTGGTTCGATTTTTTCGGTTATTTTTTTATTGAAACCAAAACCAAACCAAACCTAAAATGTATCGGGTTTTTTGGTCGATTTGGTTCGGTTTTCGGTTTGGTTTGGTTTTTTCGGTTTTTATGAACACCCCTACTTGTCATTGACTAAAATAGTCGGTGAATATATAATATATATATAATTTATATACTATATGTGTATAATTATATATATTTAATATATAATCTATGTACATAGCTAGAAAAAGTAAACAATAAATATGACCGACTAAAAGTGTAAAGATCCAATAATATTTTAGCTGGTAAAAAAGATACAAATATTATTTGGAAAAAAGTAAATAAATTATCAACTAAACATTATTGACTTGAGAGTTAATGTAAGAAATAAATAGAGACTTTGTGAAAATTCTTAAGTTGGATGATCATTTTAGGAATTCGAAAGTTTAGTGACTGCAGTAGCATGCTACATCACCTTTTGGATGACTTCATTATTACAATAAATTTACCGTTTGGACATAAAGAATTATTTCATTTTCTTCGAAATTTTTTCACTTGTTTTTAAAATCAGTGTTTGGCCATAAAATTTTTAATTTTCGCTTGAAGATGAATTTTAATATTTTTCGAAAATTTAAAAAACTTTAAAAAGTTATCTTTCAAAATTTTCACTCGTAACTCGGTTAGCCAAAGTTGATCCAATAAGCTTTGATGTGTTACTTTTTAAGATCAATTGAAAGCCTAGCCAAATTTGCCAAAATTTGGATGCCTTGTAGCTAAAAATGACAACCTTGATTCAAACTTTACCATTATAGGGTGCGTTTGGTATGAAGGAAAATATTTTTAATGTTTGGTTGGCTTAAATTTTTTGAAAATATTTTCCTCCAACTGGAGAAAAATGCTTTCCATATCAAGATAAGGGAAAACATTTTTCAAAAGTCCTTCTCAACCTTCCTTACCCTATTTACCCTCACCCCCCACACCCACCCACCTAACTCTACCACATGCCCTCTCTCAAAAAAAGTTTTATTTTTGTCACCACCCACTCACCCCACCCCACCCCCCTTCCACTCCGGACAAAAAAATAAATTTTTTTACTTTTTTTGTAATTTTAAAATTTCTATTTTTTTTTTCTGCACCTCCCCTCCCCGCACCCCTGCCCCCACTTCGGACAAAAAAATTTTTTTACTTTTTTTTGTAATTTAAAATTTCGGTTTTTTTTTTCTGCACCCCCACTCCCACCCACCTCCCCCCTCCCCGAGATTTTTTTTTATATTTTCAGTTTTACTTTTTTCATCTTTCGGTTTACAGGTTCAAAATTTTACAAGTTCTAAAGATATGAGTTCGGAGGTTTATGTGTTTCGAAGTTTACGGGTTTAGAAATTATAAAGTTTACGGGTTTGAAATTTCGCGGTTTCGAAAGTTTTGCGGTTTAAAAGTTTATAAAATGTGTGGGTTCGGAAGGTTGTTGGTTCGAAAGTTTATGGCCTCGTGTTTATTGTATCAAAATTATTTACGAATACTCTTGAGAAAATATTTTCCTTGATTTGCGTACCAAACACCAGAAAATGAATAAGATTACTATTTGTTTTCCAAGAAAACATTTTCTTGGAAAACATTTTCCATGAAAAATATTTTTTTTTATACCAAACACACTCATAAAGCACTTTGTAATGCTAACAAGAGTTAACTTAATTCAGTTCATGCCCCAAACCTAAATTAGAACTAACAAAAATATATTATACAAAATTTCAAATCATAAAAGTAGCCAGATTTACAAGTGGTACTTGAAAAATAGCCACAGTTTCAAAAGGAATCGAATTTTAGCCACTTTTCATGCAAAGTGAAATTTGAACGAAAACATTGTTCAAAATCTGAAAAATACCAACGTAAATAACATACTAGAGCTCGAACTTTTTACATGTGAATTTCCAGCATAATATACTGGGTCCAACACAATATGTTGTAGTACACATGTGCACCAATCTCCAGTATATTATGCTGGAACTTTTCGTGTTGCAACAAAATCGTGTCTATTTTTCAATGACTTTGCAAACGATGGCTATTTTTTAATTACGAGTTCAAAAACTGGCTAGCTCGTGCTATTTTTACTGAAAGTTAAAGACCACACAAAATTCTCAAAATCATATAACCTGCAAATCCAATTAAATGTAAAACTAAGACCATGAAAATCTGCTCTTACTATTACAAAATGAATTTGACTTACATACACTGACAGTGTAAAGAATTTTTACACTACCCGTGCATAATAACATGTTACAACATGTAACCTGTCTTATTTTCCACGTTTATAAAAATAGCCACAGTGTTCACTTCTTTGATGTCCAAGCCACTGAAATAGGACTACTAACTTTCTGTTCTTGCTATTACAAAATGGATTTGACTTACATACACCGACAATGTAAAGAATTTTTACACTATCCGTACATAATAACATGTTACAACACGTAACCTGTCTTATTTTCCAAGTTTATAAAAATAGCCACAGCCTTCACTTCTTTGTAGCCCATGCCACTGAAATAGGACTTCTAACTTTCTGTTCTTTATTTCTTGAGTTGATCCACATCAATTGCCCTTCTGCAAAGTTTCTTCTTTGACTTCCAAATCTTTTCCTTGATATAAACCAAACTTTATAACTTAAACTTTGGTTTACACGCTTAAACATTAGACGTCGCGGTTTAACTCTGACTTTAACTCCCTCAGGTGCAACAACATCAACTGAATAAACAGAATTAGAACTACCAACATTTGTTACTCTCCTTGTGATCATCTTTCTTGTTTTACCTGCCTTAAATATTACAGAAATTGAGGGGTAATTAAGGCTAAAATACCTGTTTTTCTGTAAAATAGCATGGCAACTAACATTCTTGTGAGTAATACTAAAGATTTCAAAGTTTTTGTACCCAAGAGTACATAGGTGAGTGATATAATCATTTGCCTGAATGTCATATATCAATCCAGGATCATCGGCTTTTCCAGGATTTACATGTCCAGCTCCTATAGCAAAAATTCCAGCTGGTGTGTCGCCGTCCATTATTGGTTTTCCCTTGTGATCAGTTGTATCAGCAGTTGTCATTAGCGCGGATCTTATTGCAGCTGGTGTCCATTTAGGATGAATTGAATGGATTAATGCCGCAATTCCACTAACATGAGGACATGCCATTGAAGTTCCTGATAAGACGGTGAAGTTTACTCTTCTTGTATCCTCAGGTAGGCCACTCGGGCCTATATTTTGCGGCCAAGCAGCTATAATGTTTACACCTGAAGCAGAGACGGATCCAGAATTTAAATTTAATAAGTACAACATTCTTGGTTGTTTGAAAATATGGGTTCAAAACATCATATTGTGCTACTAACCTGGAGCGATTAAATCAGGTTTGAGAATTGATGGATCAGTAAAACTTGGACCCCTCGAGGAAAATTCTGCAACTGCAGGTGCTCTTGATTTTCCTATAACTGTGCCTCCAAATATGATTCGAGCTGTTGGTTTTCGTGTTGAGTTTATATAGGTTTGCAATTGAATTGATTCGTCGAAACCAATCAATGTTGCTGGAAGGACATGGACGTCGACAGAATCTTCCTCCATATTTACTGCTGTATTTGCTAAGATCATGGCAACACCACCTGATTCTTTAACAACTTGACCTTTCTCTGCTCTTCCATTGACTCCGCGATCACATACTACTATTTTTCCATGGACTTTTGATTTTGGTAATGACCCTCTTAAGCAAAATTCACTTCCATTATCTCCATCAGTAAGATAAACAAGCTCAAGAATTTTCTGAGAATTATGAACTTGCTTTCCTGGGTACAAGGATTCTCCATACACATATTTGCCGTTACCTGTTGCAAAATATGAACAAAGAACACTAATAATTTAGGCTTGAAACACGTTAAATAACGTTGTCCTAAAAGCGATATCTGCTCTTTTTCCTTTGCGAGATTGCTAGCACCAATAGTGTAAACAAATTGTAACATTACCTAGCTGAATTATTGCTGGAAATTTCCTGTCAAGAGTGCTAGCACCAATAGTGGAAATCCAAGGTGCTTCATTTGCGACTGAACTTTGAATAGGACCATTATTTCCAGCAGCACATACAACTGAAATTCCATGTTCCATAGCGCGAAAACTGCCAATAGCAATAGTATCCTCATAAAGTGGAACAGGAAAACCACCAAGTGAAAGTGACAATATATCTACTCCATCTCTAATAGCTGCATCCATTGCTGCAAGTATATCAGAACTATAACAACCACTTGACCAACAAACTTTATATATTGCGATATGTGCACCAGGAGCCATCCCTCGAGCCTCTCCTGCTCCGTTTCCAAGCACACTCGCCATTGGAACCGGAGCTCCCCCTGCAGTAGATGCTGTATGTGTACCATGTCCTTGTGAATCTCGAGGCGATAAATATTCCTCCAGTAAATCTAGTAATGTTGATGCCTTTGATGCAACCATATGTCCTATGTGAAAGAACCTTGCACCAATAAGCTTGCGATTGCAACTCGAAGAATTGAAATCTTGTCCTTCTTGGCAAGTACCTTTCCATTTATTTGGAATAGGAAGCATCCCATGATCAACAAAACTTGGACTCTCTGGCCAAACTCCAGTATCAAGAACTCCAATGATCGATCCTCGTCCAAATCCAGACTTTAACCAAGTACCTTATTAGGAAAAAACATAACATAAAGACAGAATTAAAGAAAGTAAGAAGATAGACTCTGAGGCGTGAAAACAAAAAGGCAGTTCGGTGCACTAAGCTCCTCCCGCTATGCGCGGGGTACAGGAAGGGCCAGACCACAAGGGTCTACTGTACGTAGTTTTACGGCTCGAACCCATGACCTCCTGATCACATGGCATCAACTTTACCAGTTACGCCAAGGTTCTCTTCCGAGACGTGAAAACAACTTTACTTAGACATTATCTGTGTACTACTGCAAATTGACTTAGCCACATATTTATGGAGTTGAAAGAAGGCTATTCAGCATAGTCATGTTATTTCATGAACAGACATGTCCTTATTCAAATAAATATGAGTTTAAGTTATATATACCATCAACATAAGAAATATTTACACCATCATATCACTTTTAAACTAAAAAAGGGCAGCCACGCACTAAGCTCCCGCTATAGGCGAGGTCTTTCTGCAAGAGGCGGTTTCCACGGCTCGAACCTGTGACCTCCTGGTCACATAGCAACAACTTTACCAGTTACGCCAACACTCCCTTTCATCTCACTTTTAAACTGACACTACTAGAAATCCGGGCAAAACCGTCCAAAAAACCGACAAAAGTTGGTCGGTAATGACCAATAACCGTCCAAAACACGACCATTTACGTGTAGACGGTATTTTGAAGGTTGTAAGGGCATACCGACTAAAGTTGGTCGGAAACTACCAACCAATACTGGTCCGTATGCTCTACACGACCATCTGACAATGTAATTTCTTATATATGTGTGTGTGTATGCATATATGTTACAGACTATCTAATTCATACCTTCCCTCGAAGGACTAAGTCCTAAGAATTTGTAAGAGTAAGTTGTCTGAATCTCAAGTTTCCTCTCTGGAAATATGGACAACACATTATTTGATTTCTTCAGTGCCTTCAGCTCATTTTCAGATAACAAAGCTGCAAAACCTTCAAAGGCAGAATGGTAAGAGTATAAAAGTCGAGAAGTAGAGTCTTCTCCTGAGGAAATGAATTTTTCAAGAAATGAAAGGTGCCATTGAAGCTTAGAACTAAATGGAGTTCTTGTTGTTGCATGTGGATGTAATTGTACTATGTAAGTTTGTAAATTTTGAGCTTGTAGCAGTGGAATAAAACATAGTAGAAAACAAAGAAAGTAGAATTGGATATTGAATTCCATGTAAGTAGTAGGTACTTAATTCTTGGATTGTAGTGCATGTTTTTTTGGAAGATTTGGTGGAGTATTTATAGGGGTTGAAGAGAATTCAAAAATGGTTTAAGAAGAAGAAACTCGTGAAATTTAAGAGCTCCACTTCACGAGATGATTCTCAAGATTTCAAAAATCAAGAAAATATTCCTATGATCTTTTTTAGTATTAATTTGTTCCAATTTGTTCATGTAGTAGTAGAATAGAAAATTTTAGAACGTGGAGATATCTGTTCATTTAATACCTTCATTTATTTACCAAAAATAAAAGTAAAAAATTAGCAGTGCAATTTATGCACACGCTCCACTGCGGCATTGGTTTTTAGTTTTTACTGCATTTGAGCATTGAATTGAGTCACGCCACGGCTAGCTTCTTTTTAGGACATTGGCGCAGGCTTTTGAGGCTCCTCTTGTGTAACTGAAATAAGTGACAAATTCAAAAATAGTTAGATTTACAAGTGGTCATTCAAAAATAGTCACAGTTTTAAAAGTAATCGAAATTTGGGCTTTTTTCATGTAAAGATATATCTGAAGAAAATACTGTTCAAAATCCGAAAAATACTGCAACATAATATACTGGAGTTCCAGCATAAGTATACTGGAACTTCCAGCATAGTTAGGGATGGCAATTGGGGCAGGGCAGGGCGGGGCGGGGCAGGGCAAACAGTAAACGGGGCAGGGCAGGGCGGGGCAGGGCAAAACTACATTTTTGAAAAATTTTAATGGGGCAGGTTGGTTGTAGGTCAGCCCCTTGCTTACTTTATTGTCCAAGTCTTCTTTTCTCTCATAATTGATATTGAAGTAGCTAGAGGATGTCACAGGCACAAATTTGGGATAATACCTTTAAAGGATAGTAGACTTTTCTGGGAAATGGGTAAGACAAAGTATTTACTAGGAAATGGAAAAAAAAAAATGAAAATAAATCTAAACGGGGCATGGCGGGGAAGGGCTTAATAGGACAGGGCAAAATTTTGGAACAAGGCTAAACGGGGCAGGGCAGGGCGGGTCAAAATCTTAGTGGGTCAAAGATTGCCCTGCCCCACCCTGCCCTGCCCCGCCCCAATTGCCATTCCTAAGCATAGTATACTGGAGTTCTAGTATAATACACTGGTCCAACATAATATGCTGGCAGTTCATACACATGTGCTCTAATCTCCAGTATATTATGTTGGAACTTACCTTGTTGCAGCAAAATAGTTGCTATTTTTCAATGACTTTGCAAACAATGATCACTTTTTAATGGCCAGGCCGATAACTAGCTAGCCCGTACTATTTTTACATGAAATAACTACATGCAATTACATGTAACTATCCCTAATAAGTATTAGTATTAGGTAATTTGAAAAATAAGATAGGGTACCTGCTATAACAAGTTAAAATACACTGATAATGTAAATATATATATATATATATATATATATATATATATGTATATAAGTTAATTTTTCTTTAAATCTAAGTTTTCTTGAACTGACAATGCACTAGATTCTTATACCAAAATGTAAAGTTGACCTACAATTATATGCAACTTTTCGTAGCATATATTATAATTGGTCAGCTGAGATGGTGTAAAATTTATTTATGCTATCATGAGTGTATATAACTAAAATCTTATCCATGCTATAATTGGTAAATCGAGATGGTGGTTCTTTGGTTATAGTTTCGTCCGTTATCGAGAAAAAGCTCATAAATCAACTCAAATAAGGAAACGTTGAGCGAGAATTAAACAAGAAGTTTCAAAAGTTCGAATTACATTAAAAGTAAGTGAGAAATAAAGGTGTCTAACGGGCCGGGTTGACCCGTAACCGGACCGGCCCAGACCGGTAAAACCGAAACCGGACCGGCCCGATTCATAGGGGCCGGGTGGGGCTGGGTAGGTATTTTTTTTTAACGGTTAACCGGACCGGTCAAACCCGGTCCATGTGAACAGTGTCGTGTACCGGTTTAACCGGCCCGGCCCGGACCGGTACAACGACTAAATTTTTTTTTTTGTTTTTTTTTTTTAATCCTGTAACCCCGCCAGGCCCGGCCCCTTAAACCCCTACCCGTACGGGTTACTTTTTACCCGGATAAATCCGAACCCGTTAAATCCGTAAACAATTAACCGGAACCGGCCCATACCCCTAACCCGCCCGGTTCAAAAAAAATATCTACCTGGCCTGGCCCGGCCCATTCGTTAGACACCTTTAGTGAGAAACCATTGTTTATTGTCGAAAAACAAAATAAGAACAATGAAGACTTCTTGATAATTCAGTGGCGGACCCAGAATTTTTATCAAAAGATGCCAAATACAAGTAATCAAATACATCAAAAAGTCAAAAGGAATCAACATACAGTAAATCTACATAAAATAAAAACATCTATAACTATATAGTGTAATTTTCCAGCGAAGGGTGTTACTGCTTGGTTCATTGTGGCAGTGGTTGATATTGATGGTTGATGATATTAGCTAAATGAATAGAAAAAGGAACAAAACTGAGACAAATGCAAATATCAACATCCAACAAAATGTAAAAGCTGCTCCAATTTTCTTCTTTCTCTTCTTCATCTCTCTATCAAATTCCAAGTCTTTGAATGACAAATTTACACCAGGATTCCCCATTTTCACTTTGCTTCCCAACAAGATGGAGTTATTCACTCCTTGAATATTATTACTTATATAAATGTTTATGCTACAATATTCTGATCTTGATTCACTAGAACTTGTACCACGACGTACAATCATCGATGCGCCAACGTTTCGCCCTTCCAAATTGACACTTTTAAATGACACATTTTTGCTCTCAGCTGGTGACATGAAAACTGATATAGTTGTAGTAATTCAGGAGTTAGTTTCAGCCCTTTCTATGTTAATGATGATTATAATCTACTTTTCTGTATCTACAAGAAAAGTATATGCTCGTACGAAATAACTTAACGAACACTCAATATAAAGAGACATGCAAAATTTTGTGCAACTACATCATGTGATTTTTACCTACTATATAATTCTACAAAAAACTCAATAAATTATTCAGTGTCATTTGTGAATTGATTTTGTATTAAATTAATCATAATTCGCCTGTAAATTTATAAATCGCTTAAAGCAGCATAATTAGGTGCGTGACCTTAATTATTATTTAAATAATAACGAAATGTAATTATCTGACGTAAAGTAGGTTAAATATTTAAATTCTTGATTTAATCACTTTCTTTTAACAAAATTGTGAAAAATTACCTTTTGAATGATTAGGAGTAAATTGAATGGTGTGAGTTTAATTAATTAATGTATAATTGAATAACAAAATTAGTTTAGAACTAATTGTTACATTTTAGTCTTAATTTAATTAGTTAACTTAGTTTAGATTTAGATGCCTAAAATGGGACCTGGGCTGGCCTGCCCAGGCCCAAGCCATTCTCCACACCCCAGGTCAGACTCCCGTCCCCAAAATGACCCCGTTTAGTCCCATCAAACTCCCAGTCGTTGGATCATCTTGATCCAACGGTCCTGAACTAATTAATTACTAACTACATGACTGTCCCAAGTCCCCCCCACCTACCCTCAAACACCCTAAGTCTAACATCCCCCTCAGAGACACCCCCATACCCTTCTTCCGCCAATCAAGCCAAATTTTACCCAGACAATCTCTTCCTCATCCTCAACCACACCCCACCGTTGGTTTCCCTAAAATCCCACCCAAAATTATTTAATTTCAGATCTAAGAAACCCCCAAACCCTAAGAGTCTGCCCCGGCTAATATTGAAGACCCCCAATGACTCTCACTTACATGAGTCAATAGCTCTTATTAAGGGCTATTGACTCATGTGGGTTTGAGTTATTTTCAAACCCTGCCAGAATCCGGTCAAGGTCCGGCGACCTCAAGTTTTCCGGTCAAAATCCCTCAAACGGGTATCTCCCCACTCCCTTGTTATCTATCTGTGTGATGAACATCACTGTTTTCGTATTGTATTGTCGAATTTTTCTTTAATGTTCATTTTTTTTTACTGTTTTCCTTGTTTAATTTAGATTTGATTAGGTCAAAACCTTGAATGTATATCGTGATGGTTTCGTTAGTAAGCATGATTAGGGTTTACTGTTTTCCCCCTAAATGTTACTGATTTTTTCTTTTCTTTCCCGTTTTCTTATTATTTTTTTAATGATTCATGCACGTTAGTTGGTTTCAAGAGTTGTTGAATGATCACAATTTGAGTTCAACTTGTTAATCACTTAGGGTTTCAGGAATGCTTGAGTATATTATGCTTAAAAGTTGCTTAATTATTTTGGCATGACTTAATTAGGGTTATCCTAAATATTAGTCATCTAATCGTAATTGATCATGAATTGTTAGTTTGTTAGAATTCTATGACTGATTTTCTGAAATTTTGTTTTGTTCAAATCTGAGTTGTTGATCTATGTTTAGGCCAATTGATTAAGTAGATTAATTAATTAAGAGACCGATTTGGTTAAGGTAATAAAAGAACTACTCACATTTAGATTGAACTAAACCAAAATCAGTTAACCTAAGTTCAAAGGACTAAATTGATTGACTTAATCAATTAATAAGCTATTAAACTAGAATTAAGACCTAATGATGAAATTGACCTAAACCTAGTTAACTAATGAGTATGGTTGGAAACCAACTCTAGGAACCTAATCAACTAACCCTTAACTAACTAACTTAATCCTAGTTAAGAATACCTATTAGTCTTAATTAACTAAAGGGCCTAACTAGGATTAATTAACTAGAGTTAATAATAACCCAAGCAAGCTTAACCTTGGTTACCTAAGGGTAATTTCAGGAACTTCAAGGGGGTATTTTAGGAATCTTAGGTGAAGGAATTTGGGTGTAACAACCCAAGAACCTTCTAGACTTGTGAAATCAGATTTTTAAAAAAGGGTATTAGGGTCATTTTATGGGCTAGAAACTTCTGGAATAGGGGCATCTGTCCCAAAGGATAAGTGTGACAACTGCCCTAGTACTATTTCAGCTCATTTTGGATGGGGAATATGCCAAGCATATCCCATCCCCAAGTCCTTATAAATAGACCCACTCTTTACTATTAGAGGATCTTTTCCTTTGGACAGAAATACCTACATACACATGAAAATACCTGCTCTTTTCAGCTGTTTTTGCATTCTGGTTACCCTTTTATACATTCATTTAGCTATTGAAGATTTTGAAAAACACAAAAAAAAAATCAGAATAGCTTTTAATTCAAAAAATGAAAATTTCCAAAAAACATCAGTGAAAAGATCTGATTTCTTTCAAGAGTTCTTCAAAGTTTTCTGGTGGATTTCTCAGTTTTTGATTTTCGTTTGATTCTGATTCTGGTTTTCTGAAGACTCTGTTTTATTTGTTGGGAGCTGGTATTGACTTTTGAGGTTGTTGTGTTGCTACTTGTTTCTCCCTTCTTAGATGAATCTTATTTTGGCCTGGCCTTTATTTGGTCAGCATTTCCTTGTTCTTTTTCTCTAAAAGGTATGTAACCTTGAATTCTGTGCTATGATATGGAAGATTGTTGGTTTTACTTGAGTTTATCTTAGTTGTTTTGTATGTAGTCTTTCTCTGTTGAAATGTGTGTGTAAGTCTGAATCTGATACATGTAGTCTCTTCTTCATGAATCATTGGTTTCTTTATGTACAACCTATGTGACAAAATATGGTGCTGAAATATGGTGCATGTGTATAGAGTTTGAGTGTTATATTATGCTTGTCTAGTTTCAGACTTCTAAACTTTATCTGAATCTGTTCCATCTTAAACTATCTCTTAGGTGATTGTGTTAGGAAAATAACACTTAGGGGTAAATGAATTTGACCTCCAATGGTCAAATTCACTCTATAAAGATGCTTAAATGTTGGTCTGGTTCAGACCCTAGATATCTAGATGTCCCTATGAAACAACGCTAGGGTAGATGAATCTGACCCTCTATAACGGTCAAATTCACCCCATAGTAAGTGCACAAACAGTAGCTTAGTTGCTGAAAATTACCCCCTAGTATAAATGGGTAATCGAAAAGGGCCTTAGAGTAAGGAATCTGGACCCCTAAAATGGTCAGATTCATTCTCTAAAAATACCTAGAATAGTCAAAGCCATGGTATAGATATGTGCTGAATGTCAAAAGTATAAAAAGATAGCATCTCTGGAGTTGAATCTGACCCCTCTTATGGTCAGATTCATTCCAAGAAAAATGCATAAAAGATGTTGCTTTTAGGTACTATTTAGTATAGCATTACTAAAGTCAAGTCTGACCCCTTTCATTGTCAAATTTGCCCTAGTAAATTCATAACACACCTATTTGTTTGGGGTGTTTACAACTTGCAAAAAGAGGCTCAAGCATATATCCATAAAGAAATTCAAGTCGTAACAACTAGTTAGAAGTTGCAATTTTCAGTTTACATTCTTATAGAAAAAATGTATCTTTGTAGAAGTTGTAATTTGTAATTCATCTATACTCGTTCTTTTAGAAGCATTGTAACATAAAACTGGACTCTATATTCATTGTATCAGCAGTATCTTTTCAGTTCTGTATGTATGTACCCGTGTAAGTCTAAAGAAATGGGCATAATTATGCCAGATTCGTCTGAGTCCACTGGACTCGAACGAGAGCAGTTATGGTTAATTTTTAAATAGTCAAAAGCCATTGACAATGGCCTGGTGGAGCTTGAAAAGGCCCAAATGTTTTATTTACCTCAAACGCTGTTTTATTTGCAAACTCAAGAGGTTCTATGTGTTGGAATATTCAGATCCGAATTAACAAAATTCAGTAGTGTTTGTTAAAATTTGTTTCTACAGTTTTCCTTTTAAATACCTAGCGAATTTGTAACAACAACTGTTTTAGCTCAGAAAGAATTTCGAAAGTCTATACAAAAATGCAAATCTGCTATTCAAAAGTGCTCTTAAAAATTCCAGAATTATGACAACATATAGGAATCACTGTGTATGAATTGTGAAATAAACAACATGGATTTAGGCTATTTTTGAAATTAATAAAATTATTCAATCAAAATATTCAGTTGCAATTAAATGCGTTTATTTGGCTTTTTGAAACATGTTACTTGTGAATTTTAGATCCCTCTTCATTGATGCATGCCTCAAATTGCTATACCCAGCTTCATTTCTTATTACGAAAGTAGCCAAAATTAGGATAGCCTAAAGTGATCAAATTTGGGTTAAATTCGGCCATAGCCCAATCTCATAATTTAACTTAGGGATTACTTTAGACGCAGTGAAAGCCTTTTAGATGATGGTTACCTTAAACTTAGACAATAATTTAAGCATCAGAGTATACGTTTCACGTAACTTTGAATGAAATTAACTAAAAATACCTTTTTCTCAATTGGGTATACGTTTACGTAACACAAATAAAGACTAAAATGAACACTCGTAGTGACACTTTTAGGAACGAATTTCTTAAAATTATCGGAATTGCGTACACGCCCACGTGACGTGATTCCGGTATCTTTTTGACAACAAAACAAAATACGCAACTTTATTTATCTCCTTGAATGAGTTCAGTGTCGAGAATTATGTACACGTCCGCGTGGCATAATTTTAGACACATTTCCAACTCCACGGGTTTTACGTATACGTGACTCGTCTCAAGGCAATCCTTTAAATACAAAAGAATAACAAAAGCGGTGAATATATAAAAATGCACATAGATATAAAAGCAATAGTTAAACAATTTAGGCCAAGTTTAATCATTAAGCGACCGTGCTAGAACCACGGAACTCGGAAATGCCTAACACCTTCTCCCGGGTTAACAGAATTCCTTACTCGGATTTCTGGTTCGCAGACAATTTAACAGAGTCAAAATTCCTCGGCTTTGGGATTTCTAAATAAATGGTGTCCCGGAACATCGTAAAAAATCCGGGTGGCGACTCCGAATAAAATAAATCCCAAAAATCGAATAATGTCACTTAAAGTGAAAAAACTCCCTTATTACCCTTACCGGTGAAAAAGGAGGTGTGACAATATCAGCATATTGTCACAGTCTATGTTGCTCGGACTTTCAAAAATGTAGTATACATGTCGGATCCTCCAAAAATAGTACATTTTTGAAGGATCCGACACGACTACGGCTACAGAGTCCGTGCAACATCGGTCACAATTCTTTTGGTAAGCTAGCCAGGAGTATTGGTGGTGTTAAAGTTCTACTTCCAATCCCAAATTAATATGTACTTTTTATTATTTTTATACGATATCAACTTATTATACAAGTGTATATTTTCTTCAGAAAAATATTACTATCTCCGCATAGACAGGCACACACTAAGATTTCATGTCCAAGCACAATTTAAATTTCAAGAGGGCAACCTAGTGCATAAAGCATTAAGATTCGGGGAAGGGCCGCACCCCAAGAATATGATGTAGACATCTTACTCTGATACAAATCATCAGTAGATTCTTCCACGGCTTAAACCCGTAACCTATAAGTCACACAAAGACAATTTTACCGTTGCTCCAGGACTTTCCTTCACGCAATTTGACTTTCAAATATCATTCTTCAACTACAAATACTATTTTTTATACAAATATCAACCGAATCATGTCCAAATGCCTACTTAAAAACATCACAACTAAAGTACTACCGAAATACGAAGATCAATAACTAAGTACAACTCTTTTATAAAATAGGAATTCTAATGCAGAAAAGAAGCAGCTCACGGCTAAATGATGACGCATTGTGGAATCTGAGGTGGGTAGTGTGTACGCATACCTTACCTCTACCTTGTGAGGATAGCTCATGCCTAAATGATGACACTAATTACAATTGCTATCTTTCTCAGTTTTCTAATCATGTTATTGGAAAATCCATTTCATTAGACCACCTTTACTACCAAAATTTGGAGGAAAAAACTGTCATTATTATCATCATCATGCCTAAATCAAGTTTCTCCTTACATACAGCCTGTGCACAGCTCATGCCTTTCTATGCTACAACGCCGGTATATCATAACATAGACGAAGAAAAGGTTAGTCTGGTTATATGTCAGTTTGCTTCTTCTCTGCAACGACAGAAAGTTCAAGCACATCTTTTTCGCTAATATCCTACTCGTTCTCGTAGCTTGAAAGACGAGCATCTGACAAAACGGTGAAAAGTTGTGTATCCAAAAAAAGCTGCATAAACAAGAAGATTTTTGTAAGCTTCAAGTAACAGAGGATTATGCATCATGCTACTCGAAATAAAATAAAAAATCATCAACAAATCCAAGAAAGCATGTGGTTCTCACACTTTATAATACTGAAAAGATCATGGAATTTCGGGGGCGTATTATAAGTGTAATAAGAGGCCTTCAATTAGGTTCAAAATCATTAGTCAGCGGAAACATAAAACCAAAGTTCCATTCCAACACTACGGTACAATGTGCTGTGCGTCTATTCTGATTGAAGCTATTCAGCAGAATATAGCATCCTATACCACTTAACAATACATCAAAGTGCCTTAAAAACAGTGATATGTGGTGCTGAACAAGCGACGTGGAAGTGAAAAGAGAATTAAATAACTAACACTTACTGATAACGGAGAAATTGATTTACCTTCACAAAAGGTTGATCCCTACCAGGAAAAGAATCTATAAAGCTATCCTTTAGCAATATGGAGACCTGAAAAATAATAGGAGAAGCTTAATGGACTCAGACTACTAGTTTCCAGATCAACCTACCAAAAGATCGTGAAGTCAATTGGAAACCCGTCATACCCGATCACTGTTTGATTGTACGCTAGTTATTGTATGAGACCTCAAATCTGAGCAAAGAGACTCCAAATAGCGCCGCATAACAGTCAAGAATTGTGCTGCAGCTTCAGCCTGAAAATTAGTCATAACTTAACATAAAAAAAACATAAAAGGAGAAAAGCATGCCAGCTATGAAGAAGTAATCAATTTAGAATCTTGTTTTATTGGACACAAGCAACACCCTAACGTAGTTCAAATAGATAGTTTTCCAAATCATAGACTATTAATGCGTGCATTCCATTATCGCGGAAATCAAAGTTACATGCCCTTTCTTCTTGTCCCCTTTTGAAATTGACTCCGCACTTATATACTAATGTTTTCAAATTCCTCATCCCTATCCTCATCTTAATTCATACTTAGGCTCATAAAGGTGCAAGAAAAGATGGAAGATAACACTAAATATGAGGCTGGCAGATCAAGCTCCATTTCTTCAAAATAAGAATCCTAATATCAGGCTAAGCACGACAGTAAAAGAAGTTGAATAATGACAGATACCTGCACTTCATTGCATCTATATATAGGGCGCCTTTGAGCAACAGTGTCTTCGCGTGACAATCTAGCGTGGATCGGCCGCAGTTCTGACAGAAGCTCCTTACGTCGAGGAAGTAGAGGCAAGTAACATGATTTTATCTGCAGGTTCAACATAGAAATAACAAGATGAAAAGTTTGAAAGCTAAGACAACTAAGTTTTAGCAATACTAAATACCATGATATTAGTATCATCACATTATCCAGAAGTATTGAGAAGAATTTATATGTCCTAGAAAAGCACAAGCTAAGAAAAATATAAAGCATCTTGATATCCGACACCAAAACCACTTACTAGATATAATAAATACTTTCACGAACTATAACTACAACAACTAACCTGGTCTTTGGTTACATTAACACGGACAAGATTAACACTTTTCATCTTCAAATCAGTTGGTTTGTGCTGCAGGCCAACCTGTCAATCATCAGGAGAATACAATGAGTTCGTGCAGTTATGCGTGTTAGAGTGTCCCATTGTAGTTTCTGTACATGGTTTTGGGCAATCCTCATCTAATGGGCTAGCTTTTAGTGTTGAGTTAGGCTCAAGGTCAATTTTCTTAGTAATGGGAAAACTATAGTTCTGCAGTAATGCAACTGTATCAAGGTTCACTAATCTTGACTGCACTTGACGTGTTCCATGCATCACCTAAAGTGGACGACATCTTCCATTATCATGCTCATGCATGCTATTATTTGTAGGTCTTAAAACACAAATACAATTCTTCTGTAGCTGCTGAAGTCATTTCTCTTCCGATAAGTGGTGGGAAAATTTGTCGCTCACCTCGACTATTCCACCGGGTAACTGCTACCTCCAACAGCGCATGTACTAGGTAATTCTGCTTGCCAAGGCTTAGGCAGATGGGAAGAGATCAGTTTGTCTCTGCTAGGATTTGATAGTTTTTAAGGTTTACACTCACTTCATTGACCAATAAGCCAACCCTTGGGTGCTCTCAAGAGAACTTTATACTATAGTCATTTCAGAGGATAATAACATTGACATGAGAACTTTAGCCCTTTTATTATTTTATTAAGAGTTAATCTAAATTTTCAATGTTTCCCTCTTCTAGTCTTTCAGTTCTTTCTTCCACGGCCCCTCTTAGGGCAATTCTTAAGAAATAATAGTTCCTAATCCCACTGAAAAGTAATAGAGGGATGCCTAATTAAAAATTTCACATTATCTTACATGGACAGTAGGCAGGCAACACAGAACTATTCTCAAACCGCCCACTTTACCCAACCCAGCTGGAACTGCAATTGGCATGCAGTTCTTTGTGAACGCGCGCATATGTGAAAGAACATTAACGCAGATGCCAAGACAGATGCTAAAATGAGAAGAGAAAAGAAGAGGGATATTCATCTGACTGCTTCAGGCACTTAATTGACTTGTCTAGTACTATAGAAGGAACAAATTCACCAACCAAACGTATAGCATAAGTTATAGTTAGACAGTCGTAAGATTTCAATAAAACTGTAGCAGAACTTCACTAAGGTAGAAGGATGAAACAGCAAAAGGAAAACAAAAGAAACTCACAATGAAAGGTACAGGAGCATCAAGGAAATCGAGCATCTTCCCAGGCAAAATCTGAATTAAGAAACAAAGTCAATTGATGATTGCTACAACACACATATTGCTGCATAATTAAGTTCTCGCGTAATTCAGTACCAGCGAACCATGAAACAGCATTGCAAATTTCAACAATTAAACCTGGTTTCAATTTGACGCATCCTTTTTTCTCTGTACACCCTATCAGCAAAATTCACTAGTTTCTAGACCAAAAAAATCAGATTCAAACCTAATTTTTTAATGTCATTTTCAGGTTCTTCTCCTAACCCTTGAATTCGTAACTTAATTCCACATCGGGTAATGTCAAGAAAAATTCAAATTAAGTACTATGAGAATGAATTCCTATCATTATATTGCAGGGTTTACTACCAGTTCATGAATGATTATCTTAACAGTTCACAAGTAGGATTCCTCAAAATTGAGTGCTACCTCTTTAAAAGGTAGTCTATCAAAATTCACATTTCAGATCCTAAAGTTTGGATTTCCATGCACAACTACTTGATTCATTTATACTTGGTAGGATCTCACAATAAGAAATGCAGCCATAGTCTTGTCAACAAGTGCCGACAGATTATACATCTACTATTTAAGAGTTTATTCAACTAGAAACCCCATAGCGAAGGAAAACGATTAGTTGTGATCAAGCAACACTCCTGTACAGAATGAAAATTAGATGAAAAATATAGGTACTCATTCAAACACCTATTAACATGTCGAACATTCAAAATAAGATACAATAATGGTACAGTACAGTAAATATCGACAAAGATTACAGACACAAAATTATGAGGCTTAGAAGTAATCTATGTTACAGAACGTACAGGTAAGAATAAACTCTGCCATTGAAATGGACGAATAACGGGGATCAGAGATAGCACCACAGCAGATAGAACACCCTGCACTTGTTGCAAAATAAGAAAATGAATAAACTCTTCATGAAACTCAAGAAATACCAAAAGCATATGAATTCCAAGACTAAAAAATTTTTACCAAATTGGGGCACACAATAACCACTTGTTTTTCAAGAAGCACACCAGTGATTAATGCCAATATCTGAAAGAGCATTCCTCGTCAAACTGAATAATGAATGCCATTTAAAGTTCATAATCATATGCAGAGAAATTTACGAAGTGCAGCCACGTGCTAAAATTTGGGAATAGGTAAGCTAAGTGGCCAACAGAGATTGACGGCAGTCCGGGTTTCAGAACAGTGGTCCGTAGAAACAAAGTCAGACGAGTTAAGGACTACTCAAAATCTTACCGTCTCAATTGAAAGTGAACGACAGATTGTTGCAGTTGTCCATATAGATAGTCCAACAGCTTCCTCAGCAGCGGCTAAATGGAAATTTACCTAAGAAAATAATAGCTGTCATCAATTAGAAAGAGAAAAAAATTTCAATCCCAAAGACGCGAATTAGAAATGATCTAACCTTTGCAACTTCATCTGCGTCCTTCATACTTGTACCCAGATGTTTCTCACTAATTCCAAGTTCAGAAGCTGAAATTCTCTCGTATTCAATAGCCTGTAGATGTTCGAGTGGCTGAAAAACGATCTTACTTCCTCGTGGTGGAAGGGGCAAGGAATGATAACAACAAACTATTTGCAGCAAATCATTCTTATTCTCCTACACGAGAGCATAACAAGGTGATTAGAGGAGGTGTGAACTCATAGGTGAATCAAACAATAACATGAATTTCTGTGGGTGGAAAAGAAAACTACAGACTCTAGCCCACTCCATTATCATCTCACACTCGGCATCCTTGTCATTGCTGAAAAATAAGTCATCGCCTTCATCCTCAGATGCCAGTTCTCTTGCTGAACTGCCAAAAGAAAACAACTTATTGACTAATTTATATTTAATGTGAGGAAATATGTTTATGGTTCACATATGCTGGATAAAATACAAGATGAAAACAAGAAGAATAACAGTACTCCATTCAACAAGAAAGGTATTATAAAAGAATAAAAGATCTGACGCGATTCAGGCAAGATAAGAAAGTTAAAAGTTGACCACCTAAATAAGGATTCAAAGCTTCCAAGACGCTCCAAAGAATGGACCTTTGAGCAGAGAAAAGGCCCGCTCTCAGGGGTTCGGTAATTGTCTTGAATTCCAAAAACCCTTTCAGTACAATCGGATCGATTTTCTGAGGCCTCGGATACACAATCATCAAAATAATGGATGTTGCTTCCCCCATCCTTACCGAATCCTCTTGCTTGACTATGATCTGATGCCTCACTGGCGGTGACACTTACAGGCGAAGAAACTTCCCACTTTGATGATGACGAGGGAACCTCATCGTCCGAGATTATCCCAGCTGCAGCAGCAGTAAGAGCAATTGCACAGTCAACTGGTATCGCAGAAGCCGTCCAATCTGCTTCATCATCCCTGTAAGGGGAATCAACGCTTGCATTTGATGTGTCATTCATTTTCGATGCAGAGGGGATAAAATCAGTGAGATTTATTTCACTAACAAAATGTGTTATCCTATTCAGACGCTCTTGTGCAATTACACTGCATTCAAATGAATATAATATAGTCAATGGTATAGAATAAATAAATAAAAAGGGCAGCCCGGTGCACTAAGCTCCCGCTATGCGCGGGGTCCGGGGAAGGGTCGGACCACAAGGGTCTATCGTATGCAGCCTTATTTATAGAATAAATAAATATTTAACTTTATTCATACCAGTAGACAGCCGATGAGAAATTCAGAGCATACCTGTTCAACATCTCGTAGTGTAATTCAAATAAAGGAACTCTTGTTAAAAGACAATAACAGAGGGGTGCGGAAACCAAAAACCGACTGCGACCAACTGATGATTGGGAAAGAGGTGATGAAGGAACATAGATAGCAGGTGGTTTCTGAACAATTTCTGGCACATGTAAACATAAACCATAGAGGGTAGCATTGTCTGCCACCTGATGCAAAGCACATATTGTAACTTCAGCATTTTACAGGGATTAATATGAACACAATGAAAAGAAGAAAAGGTAAAAATCCAAAACTAACATATAACACCATGTACAGAAAATAGAAAAGTCATCTACAGAAAACTCCAAATCAAGAAAAAAATGAGCAAGACAATACCAGCAGTAGAGGAAACCAGGTCGACGTCCTTCCCTTAGAGTAGTCGACAGTGGGTAGTAAGTTAATTACTTACCTAGTAATATTTGTGCATAGCCTAAGACTCCTATACGAGGAGCCCCTTGTACATTGTTTAACATCAACTCAAGACAAATTTTCTCTTCTCTTTTCATCGAGACTTCTTTAGGATTCATCAAAAATAGAAGCTTTTAATTTAAAACAGAGTAATTTTGCACCATCAGTTCCACAGTGATCTAAGGGAAAAGTAGAAAAGCACAGAAGAAAATATATGTGAAGTACTCAGTAAAGACTGAATCAAAAATATAGAATTGTCACTTGGAAAGAAAACTGAAGAATTAATGTATCAACTTAAAGCGCCGAAGTATCAATCCCGAATCAAAAGTCAAGAAGTCAGAGAAATTTCCTTGGGCTTACCTTGAGGGAAAATATGAACGACAAGTCATCTCTGCCTAAGTGCTCCTGAAGATAAAGGAAAAGTTAAGTTAATTTCTATAAAGAAGAGAACTGTTTGCTTTACTGCATAATCAAATAATATGATGCAAATGAGCATCAAGATTTCAAGCAGAATCGAAAAATAAATCTATTTTACTTTACCTGCCCATAGACCAGCTCATTTAGTTCACTAAATGATGGTGTCCTTTCCATTACATGTGCCTGGATTACAAAGTAAACATATGAATGTATGGGATAATTTTGAGAAGTAGAATGCCTTGAGATATACGCTGACGATGAAAACACAATTAAAGTATTAGACCGGCAAAACTACACCTTAACACCTCCAGGAAAGCAAAATGCTGCCAAATCCTTCATGCGCATAGCTAACTTCTTTCCAGGAGGATACTTAAAGAGCACCTGCGAGAGAGGGGAAAGAAAAAGGAAGATAGTGTCAAGGCAAGAAAATATATCATACCATGTCACTGAGATATATGTAAATTATTGGAGCCAAAATGGATATTTACATACGTACCCACAGTGACAATGTATGACCAATCAAATATTTGACGAAATAAAAACTGGAATATTATAACTGGAAATATTTGAGGAATCAAATGCAAGCTTCAATATAATATTTGAAGAAATAAAAATATATAATAGGAATATTAATGCTCAAGCCCGTGAACATAATACCAACTTATAGGATCATAAAATATGAAATGAAACTCATAACTAGAAGAAAGTGGGAATCAAGAAGTCTAAACATTTCTGCTTGGTAACGACCTGAAATCATATCTAAATTAGACTTGTGACGCATAACAGGTAGAAAGAGCATCTATTCAAAAAGAAAATCTCTATGACTAACACCCCTTTGACTTCTAACCATCAATATGCAATTTTATGCAAGTAAACAAACCTGAGGTTCTAGAGATGGAACTGAAGGACCGCAATTTGAAAGCATTCTGAAATCCACCATGTCAGATGTTTCTAACTGTACTTCCCATTTTTTCCTCCTGGCAAATGCATCCTCAAGATTAGCATCTGGATGAAGACCGACGATAACAAAGTGCTCAAAAAGCGTGTCCGGGTCCTTATATTTCTTATAATCCTGCGCAGAATATTTATTTGTTTGCATGAAACATGATTTCCCCAAAATTCATGAGCAATCTAATGTGTAAGAGCTGAAGGCTAGCTTTCAAGCCAAAACAGTTGGATCGAATTACTGAATCAGAAAAACCATATATATTTACTATTCATCCTTGTGCATCATACATTTTTGTCTGCCATGAGTATTTGTGCATCTGTACAAGTCATTAATGCAATATGCCCTATTAGGAATTCGAAAACTTTCTCCCCATTATTCATGTTAACTTTTCTTACTCCTTCAAAGGCCCTTCCCACAGATTAAGTTAATAAAAGTGGAAAACTCTGGAAAACATAAGTTGTTTGAGAAAACCCATATCAACAGAGCAAAATATGCCTTAAAAGTACAGATCCAACTACAACATATATGCCTCAATCCCAAGCTACTTGGGGTCGAAAACCTCAATATCCATCTCACTCCATTTGGATCCATTTCATTCCAATACTTAATAATTTAAGGTTCTAATACCATAATTTCTATAAATTTTCTCAGGGTCTACAGTCTCTAGATAAACTAGAGTCCTAACAAATAGTTCGCCTAATGCAAGTGGACCAACATGAGCAAGTCCTCGCAAACGACATTCTCTCCATCTTATTGAACTAATTATATTTAATCTTGTCTAATCTTGTAAATATTATACATCTATCTCAACGCGTGCATTTCTATGTTACTCACTTTGTGGAAATGTTGAACTCAAATACCCAAAACACACTTTCATACAACAGTGTTATTCTTACAAGCATTGTATAGAACTTTATTCCAATAACTGTGATATTCAAGCCAACTTGCCCACCTCTATTATTCTATCGGGTACCTGCATCTTGACCACCCTGCATCTTGACCAACACAGGTACTGGGTAACTCTGCGTACCAAAGCTTAGGTAATTGGTAAGAGACCACCTACCTTTTTGCGTCGACTACGACTTGAATTCTTATTGGCGTCTTCCTATCACAAAATACTCTCGTATAACTCTTCCATTACAACCATCTTATTTTGATTCGGCATTATCATACAATTCTCCTAAAACATTTATTTTTAGACATCGAAATCACATCTAATCTCATTTCTACTTCATTCTAATTATAGTGGCTTAACTTGAAGTGTGTCTTTTCAGTCTTACTTTTCCTATCCTAATACACTTACTCTGATAAATTGATATTCCATATTAAAAAGGAACTGCGGAGCAAATAAAGGAATATAGAACTGTCTATGTCAAAATTCAACACATTATTCTCCATGTTGCCTCGAAAAGGTTGTTCAATGAAAAAGCAACTTAAATTTCTAGTAAAAAAACAGCCATAAACTGAATTATAAGCAATTTGGATCCGAATATGAAAGCACCATACCGAGGTTTTGGAGTGAAGCTGATACCACTGCCGCTTTTGATTAGCCAAAACCTCAGGATTAAACGATAAGAACGTGCAGTCTTCTTGTGAAGTAGTACCCCAGTTACGCAAAGCCCTTTGCATTTGAGACTTCCATTTCGTAAAATTACTGCTCCCACTTCTATGAATAGAAGAAGTCACAATCTCACTACGACTTCTTCTATGTCCAACAACCCCAGTACTTGGTGAAAATCTCGAACTACTACTTGAGTAAACATTTTGTAACGCCTCGCCAGCAACTCTTACTGCTTCCTCAGAGATTTGTTGTAATACCCTGTAGGGTGATGATGGCAACTCTTCTTGCCCATTGCCTTCTGTCATATTAATTCCTTTACTATAAGAACTCTACAATAAGCAAACAACAACTGCGCCTCAGTCCCAAACAAGTTCACGTCGGTTATATGAAATCCTCACTGACTATATTTCTCCATTTTAAGCACTTCTCGCAATTTTCCCAAACAACTTACAATAAGCAACAACAACTACGCCTTAGTTCCAAACAAGTTGTCGTCCGCTATATGAATCCTCTCTGACCATGCTTCTCCGTTTAAAAGCATTTTTCGCATTTTCCCCAAACAACTATGCAATAAAGCATCAATTTATACTCTTCTTCTGTCACATTATCTGATGGAGAGTTTCAATACATAATTGAAAAATACAGCCAAACTGAACTAACCCATCAAATATTTTTACCCAATTTGAATAAAGTTTGAATCTTTACTCATTTAACAACACTCCATGGAGAGTTTCAATGCAAACTTGAAATTTACAGCCAAATTAAACGTGACCAACCAAGAATCTTAACCCAATTTGAAGAAAGTTTCAAGCTTTATTCACTGAACATTACCAAAATAAGACCAAAAGGCTGATTCTTTGAACCCTAAGCAAAATGTGAAGTACCCTGTGATTGAGAACAAAGGGGAATAAAGAGAAAACAGTCAGAATCACAAATAAATGAAAATTAAACTCCAATTTTTGTATTTAAAAAAAAATGTCTTTCCTTCAAAAACTATAGCCACGCAATCGAATAGGAAATCTGAGGAACACCCAAATTAGATACAATGTGGAAAAAGCAGAAAACTCGACCAAGTACAAAAAAAAAAACATACACGAGAAATGAGAGTTACGTCTAAAATTGCTGAATCATAATAATAAATAAGCTGAATTAGTGCAAGAATCTTGGATTCTGGAAAACATGCCGGGACAGAAAAAGCAAAAGAAAAAAAAAAGAAGAAGAAATATGTGATGTTTTTTACCCAGAAACAAAGAAATGTGATCGTGGTTGGTTTTTTAGCACTTGTACGATGTGGTTTTTTTAAGGCAAGAGGTTATCTGTGTCGTAATTTGGGGGTGGGTGGATGGGGTTTGGGTTGGGGG
>MDKH01071446.1:0-15783 GCA_005239495.1 Nicotiana undulata
AAAATCGCCCCCAAGAGCTCTTTTCCGTACAACAATGGTGTAAAAAGGGGTTTAAGTTGCGGAAGGGCTTTTAATTAACTGCCCAGGCTTTTGTTCTCCGCGATTGCAGCCTTGGCCCTGCGATCGCACTGACCAATTTCCCAAACCTCCACGATCGCAGCACTGTGCACGCGATCGCACAATACAATTGCCAGCCAACCACACGCGCATATCTTCCTCTGTGCGATCGCAGCCTATTCCACGCGATCGCACTGACTTGTCCTCCCTCTACTCTGCGATCGCACCTCCCTTCTTGCGATCGAATAGAACAAATCTGAGCCTGACCATATTAATTCTCTCCGATCGCACTTCTTCACCCGCGATCGCAGTGAACAAAATCACTGTGCAGAAAAACCAGAAAACCAACAATTGTTCTAAGTCCAAATGAGTCCGTTAATCACCCGAAATCAATCCCGAGCCCCTCGGGACCCCAACCAAACTTACTAACGTATCCCATAATATAATTCAAACTTAGTTGCACTCTCAAAACACCAAAACTAACATCAAAATACCAAATTCACATTGGATTCAAGCCTAAGAACTTTGATATTTCTAAAATTCACCAATGATGCCGAAACTATCCAAATCAACTCCGATTGACCTGAAATTTTGCAGACAAGTCCAAAATGACATTACGAACATGTCCCAACTGTCGGAATTCCATTTCGATCTCGATAGCCTATTTTCCACTACCGTCCGAAAATAGCCAAAAACTAACTTCCGCCAATTCAAGCCTAATTCTACACCGGACATCACCAAATTATTCTGAACACACTCCTAAGTCCCAAATCACCTAACGAAGCTATCCAAGCCATAAAATCCGCATTCCGAGGTCGTTTACAAATAAGTCAACTCTTAGTTGACGTTTTCCCATTTTAAGGCTATTGTTAAGGACTAAGTGCCTGAGTTCTTATTTAACCATTCTGATTTCAAGCCTATCAACTCTAACACATTAAGAATAGAATGACCAATCTATAATGAGTCAATAACAACAGTTATAATGCAGGTTTCACGTAACGACAGACCGGGTCATTACAGGTACCAGCACCTGAATCTGCACAAAGGGGTGCAAGGAGTAACGTGAGTACGCCAACTCAGTAGTAATGAAAATAAATCAAGTTTGAACAGTAAGAAACACATAGGATCAAATCATCGATTCACGATAAGTACAGTCTTTGTTCCCAACAGTGTATACATTAAATCAATACACCTTAAAAGCCAATTTCAGTAAAATCCTTTGAAAAATGTGATTTCGAATGATTTCAGAAAAATGCCCAAGAAGTTTTAGTGTAAAAATGAAATGAATCATAAATAGTTACTCAGGCAAAACAAGTATCATAAACCGCCCTTCGGGCAAATCATTACTCAGAATTAGTCGCTCAGCATGCCTCACAATCACTCAGTATCAGCCCCGCGGGCAACCTCACTGTCACTCATGCCTCCCAATCACTCGTCACTCGACACTCGCACTTAGTAGGTACCTGCGCTCACTAAGGGTGTACAGAATCCAGAGGGGCTCCTACATCCCAAAGAATAATATCAAGCCATCTCGTGGTATAAATCAATCAAGCTCTCGGCCTCTCACATATTATAACAGTGTAACATGTTGCGGCATGCAACCCGATCCATAATATCCTCACAATATTGGCTCTCGGCCTCACTCAGTCAGAAACTCTCAAAAATGCCACTCGGGCCATCAATAAATGGGGTACTCGACCCAAAACAATATTTTATATCACAAAATAATGTAAACAAGTCTGAGTCTCGAAAACAGTTTAACATGAAATGACCGAGTGTAAATCATAATCACTACAGTGAGGAATGTCAGAAAATAACCCTCAAGGCATCTAAACAGGTCGGCACAAGTCCCCAAACATGACTTACAACCCAAATATATCGATAGTGTAAAAATACGATTTATCATGTGATTTAAAAGCAATTACGAAACTCAATAGTTGCCACGGGAAGAACCAGGTTCGAATCCCCCATCAGTGCATGCCACACACTCGTCATCCAGCGTGTGCATCACTCCAAAATAGTGAGAAAATGTTAAGTCCGGGGTTTCATACCCTCAGGACAAGATTTACAATCATTACTTACCTCAAACCGGCCCGAAAAGCTACTCCGCGATACTCTTTCCCTTCGAATCGGCTCCCAAAAGCTCCGAGTCTATCAAAATCAGATTTAATAACATCAAAATATGCTAGGGAGACGAAACCCATTCGCAAACTATCAAAATTAGGCAAAATTCCCGAAATTGGCCAAACTCGACCCCCGGGCCCACGTCTCGGAATTCAATAGAAGTCACAAAACCGGAATCCTTATCCTCACACGATTCTATACATACCAAGAACATCAAAATCGGACCACAATTGCCCCTTCAATTACTCAATCAAAGTCTCCAATTATCCAAGCCCTAACCCCCAATTTATACATGATTTTCCCTTACTTTTACCCTCTTTCAGTCCAAAAATCACATAGAAACGAGTTTTAGGTTCAAATATCTTACCTAAAAAAAGTCCTCTTGATTTCCTCCTTCAAAACCCTTTCCCAAAGCTTAATACCGGATGAAAATATTGAAGAAATGGCTCAAAATCGCGAAGGCTGGAATTTATACTCTTCTGGTCAGTGGTTCCGCACCTAAGGTCACTTACGCGCACCTGCGAACCCGCACCTGCGGTCCCAGGTGCGCACCTACGCACTTGACTTAAGTCAACAAAAATCGCACCTGTGGCCTTCTTCCGCACTTGCGGCCATTCCCTAGATGGCCACAATCTGCACCTGCATGCCTTTTTCCGCACCTGCGCTCAAACCTCTGCAGGTGCGGCCACACCAGATGGGCAGCACTAGCAGCACTTCAACTGCATTTTTCCCACTTCAAAGCCCTCGAAGGCTATCCGGATTCAACCCAAGCCCCTCGGGACCCCAACCAAAAGTACAAACAACTCCTAAATGATCACCCAGACTTAGTCAAACCCTCGGAACACCCAAAAGAACATCGAAACTCCAATTCAACCCATGGTTCAAGCCTAAGATTCCAAATACTTCCAAAAATCACCATCTATGCCGAAACCAACCAAAACACATCCGAATGACCTGAAAATTTGCACACACGTCCAAAATGACACTACGAACCTGCTCCAACTCCCGGAATTCCATTCCGACTCCGATAGCCTATTTTCCACTGCCGATCAAAAATCGCCAAAAACTAACTTTCGCCAATTCCATCCTAATTCTACACCGGACATCAAAAACCACATTCCGAACACACTCCTAAGTCACAAATCACCTAGCAAATCTATCCGAGCCATAAAATCTACATTCTAAGGTCGTTTACCAATAAGTCAACTCCCAGTTGATGTTTTCAACTATTAGGCCAATTTAAGAGACTAAGTGTCTCAATTCTCACGACGACCACTCCGAACCCGGACCAACCGACCCCAACACATCATAAGAAAACTAAGAAATGCATGATAAGGGAGAAATAGGAATAACATGGCTAATTCCACGGAACGGCCGGCCGGGTCGTTACATGTTCCGACCTCCAAAAGAGAACGAGGAACTCCTTGGTCCAGAAGTACCCTATCTCAGTGCAATTGGTGCGCTTATGTATCTTGTTAATGCTACAAGGCCTGACGTAGCATTTTCTGTTAATTTACTAGCAAGATATAGTTCTTCTCCTACACGGAGACGCTGGAACGGGATTAAGCATATATTGCGATATTTAAAGTGAACTCTTGATATGGGTTTGTTTTATGCTAACAAACATAGTGCAGATCTTGTTGGTTATGCAAATGCAGGTTATTTATTTGATCCCCATAAAGCTCGATCTCAAACTAGATACATATTTACATATGGAGGTACTGTCATATCATGATGCTCCACAAAATAATCTATTGTTGCTACCTCTTCAAATCATACTGAGATAATAGCTATTCATGAAGCAAGTAGGGAATGCGTATGGTTGAGATCAATAATTTATTTTATCCGAGAAAAATGTCGCTTGAAATGTGAGAAAAGACCCACAATTTTATACGAAGACAATTCTGCATGCATAGCCCAATTGAAGGGAGAATTTATAAAAGGAGATAGAACGAAGCACATTTCACCAAAATTATTCTACGCACATGATATTCAAAAAAATGGTGACATAGATTTGCAGCAAATTCGTTCAAGTGACAATCCGACAAATTTGTTCACTAAGTCTTTGCCAACTTCAACTTTTGAAAAGATGGTATACAAGATTGGAATACGGAGACTCAAGTATTTGAAACAAAGTTTTCATCCGGGGGAGTGAAATACGTGTTGTACTCTTTTTTTTTTTCCTTACTAAGGTTTTTCCCATGGGGTTTTTCTTGTAAGGTTTTTAATGAGGCAACTAAAAATGCATATTACTAAATATGTGTACTCTTTTTCCTTCACTAGGTTTTTTCCCATAGGGTTTTTCCTAGTAAGGTTTCAACGAGGCATATTATCTTTAATGAACATCCAAGGGGGAGTATTATGAAATTATTATATTGTGGATGTCCATTTATTACTCCGCTATAGATAATCCTCCTGAATACGATTATCCATTTAGTACTCTGTTGAGGTTTATCTACAAGCAACTGATGCAGGCAGGTTGCAAGCAAGTCAATGAAATGATTTGCAACAACTTCTTATTAAACAGACAGGTTGCAAGCAGCTCATGCAGACAGCTTACAAGCAGCTGAAGAAAAGCCTTGCAACTGCCTCCTGAAAAACCTCACAGTTGCTTCCTTTCTTCTATAAATAGAGGAGTTTTCAGTTCATTATGTACATCAGTTTGAAAGTTCAATAATATATCAGTTTCTCTCTATACTTGTCTTTAGTTTATTTACTTTACAGTCGTTATTTTATAACAGAATTCTTTCTCTCTTTTTTAATAATCACCCAAAATCTCTCTTTTATTATTATAAACTCCCTCCCCCACTCCCCACCCCCCAAAAAAATCCAATTCTTTTCCTCTTCCAAAGATTTTCAAACCCAATTTTTCTCTTTCTTACTAATCACCCAAATTTATTTCTTATTGATACAATGCAGACGGAATACGAAATATTGCTCTAGAATCAAGTTGTGGGTAAGTTTTGAATCTTGTTTTATTTTTTCTTAAATAATTATTGTGTGTGAATTGTATATAATACATCATACCCAAAACAATACTCGATACAATACTAATACAATTATAATACGATTATATTAATTTTTTAGTGTAGAGTTGTAATTGAAACTTGAAGAAGATGAAGATCATAATTGTATCACAATTTTTTAAAAATGTATCGTGAGTGTATTATCATTGTATATGTATCATAATTGTTGCAGGAATTATATTACAAATATATGATAATTGTATATTCATTGTATGTTGTTACGAGTTGTTGTGAGTTCGCGACGAATTTCACTGTTTGTATCACAAGTATGATAATTGTATATTAATTTATTAGTATTGTATCAGGTATTATTTTGAGTAATAATATACCAGATACAAGTTAGATACAATTGTGATATGAGTATGACACAATTATATTTTAGGCATTGATGTATCTGATAGAATTCAAATGCAATTGTGATAAAATTATTTTTTGAATATTTCTTAGTAATATAAAGCCGTTGGAAATTGTTAGAAGAGAGAAGATGGAGATCATGGGCATAGATTAAGGGATTTTGATGTTAAAAAAAGAGAGAGAAGAGAAGAGGGGAAAAAAGGAAAGGATGTAATTGAATCCCTTAATTGAAGGCACTATAATAGGGTGAGATCCTTTTAAGGAGCAATGTATACAATTTGTAAGAAAACCTAGATACTTATTAAAAACTACAAAACATAAAGAACAAAGGTAAAAAAGTTTCTAATATAGTATAACTAGGTAAAAATCCCAAGTAAATTCCCTGAATGCCCCTGTTACTGCTGCCTGAATCCATTCCAATATGGGTGTCACGACCTAATTTCCCTCTGTTGGGTATCGTGATGGAACCTAATCTTAAGGACTAGGTAATCCTAATAATCATGGAATAACGACAATAATAAAAACATCTACTAAATTCCGAAATGAAATATTTTATACAATTACAATTTCCCCTTAAATGCCAAGTTTGACTTCGGTCAATATTTTTAGTAAACGACCTCGGAATCAAAATTTGAAGGTTTCGGTAGGTTCGTATGATAATTTCGGACTTGGGCATATGTTCGAAACGGGTTTTTGATGCCCAGGGAGCATTTCGGCGCCAAATAATGAAATAAGAATTTCCTTAAGTTCAAATTAAGGTTAGGAACGTGTTTTTATGTTATCGAGGTCCAAACAGAATTCCGAGATCAGGAATAGTTCCGTTATGTCATTTATGACTTGCTCACAAAATTTGGTGTCATTCCGAGTAGTATAGGTAGGTTCAGCGTGTTGAAAGCGAATTCTAGAACTGGAAGTTCAAAGTTTGATTAAGTTTAGTTTTGGGGTCGGATTCTTAGTTTCGTTTTTGTTTTTCTCGTTCCGAGAATTCGAGCGAGTCCGTATCATGAATACAGACTTGTCAGTGTCTTTGGACGGGGTCCCCGGGGCTTGGGTGAGTTTCGGACCCCTCAAAGCTAAATGCCAAACACCAGATTTTCTCAGTCTGGTTTCCTTCTATGCATTCGCGGGTGTGCTCACGCGTTCGCATAGAAGGAGTTGGGCAGGGGTGAAATTACCCTATGCATTCGCATAGGCACGCCGCGTTCGCATAGGGTAAGTTAGTGGCCGGCAAAAACTTTGCTCTCCTCGTTCGCACCTTTCCAACCGCGTTCGCGTAGGTCTAGCCCAGATAGCCTCCGCGTTCGTGAGACCCCCTCTGCGTTCTCATAGAAGGGCCCTCAGGAGGGGGCCTGGGCCTTAGCCTTCGCGAACGCACCGCCTCAGTCGCGTTCACATAGAAGGGGGAAACTGGGCAGTGACATTAAAGTCGAGACTTAGTCTCTTTTTTATCCATTTTCTTCACTTTGGACGATTTTGAGAGCTTGCAAAGAAGATATTCGACCTAGCTACTGTAAGGTAAGTAATTCCTACCATAAAGTGAGTTTAATACATAAATTCTTGGGTAGATTAACACATTAAATTAGTAGAAATCATGGGTTTAGAGTAAAACCTAGGTTTTTGATAAAAATGGGAAATTACCAAGAAATTGATTATGGAATCATACAAAACCATATAATATTGATCCTTAGGCTATGAGTGATGGTTTCCTTTGAAACCTTTCGGAATCCTAGCATGTGGGCCCGGGGGTGTATTTGGGATTTTGCAATTTAGGTTGAAATAATTATTTAAATAGGGGAATTTCATACTTTTGAGTATTGATTGATTTATTTATGCAATATTTTGGCTAGTTTCGAGTCCTTGGGCGACGAATTTGGAGTTTCGGATGCGTTCTTGACCCGGGAAGTAGGCTTGACACGAGGTAAGTCTCCTTTCTAACCTTGTAAGAGGGAATTGTCCCCATAGGTGAAGTAATTAGTTGTATGTCATTATTTGTGGGGACTACGTACGTACGAAGTGACAGGAGTCTGTGCGTAGTGACTATTCTTGATATGTCCGGGTAGTTAGGTTCACACCATGCCTTGCGAATTTCATAATTGAACTATATGCCTTGTAATTCCTCCGTATGCAAGTTTATTTCATGAGATTCTCCAAATAGGCGTTTTCAGATGAATCATTATTATTTTGGAAAAGAACTTAAAGAAAAATGTTATGTTTATATGTGACCGCTTCGCAATATATATATTCTGCGAGCGGAGTGATTCTTTCCACTACTCTCATGGGAGCGGGCCGTACGCCACAACAGGTTAATAGATGCATCTATGGATCGCGTTGTTCGCCCCTTCAGCAGTGCACATTTATTATTATGTTGGCCCAGTCCATACCTTCTGATATATTGTGCGCATGCTATTTGTTTTGATATTATTCATGACTTAAAAATTGTTAGATGTCTTGAAAGAATAGATTTGTAAATTTTATGTTGGAATTTCGACCCGTAATAGATTTCGTAAATATGCTAGATATTCATTGTTCCATTATCCATGTGTACTTGTTACTCTCTTTAATTTATACACCTAAATATACTGTTTGGACCCTAGTAAGTGTCAAGTCGATCTCTCGTCACTACTTCTTCGAGATTAGACTGGATACTTACTGGGTACATATTATTTATGTACTCATGCTACGCTCTGTACTTAATTGTACAGGTTCTGAGGCAGGTGCATCTGGGTATCAGTACGGAGTTCGTCCCTGATACATATATCTGGTCCAGACTTCACGGTGAGCTGCTCCTCTTGACGACACTCGGCAACACTATGGAGTCTTCTTTTGTTATTCTGTCTATTCCTTTTCAGACAGTAGGACAGTCTATTACTTCTTTTGTTTTTACTCTACTAGTATGCCTGTAGACTTGTGACACTCGTTCATGGCACACACGTTGGTAGACATTATTTTTGGGATGTAAATATTAAATTATGACTTTTATGGCTATTTTTGCTTCAGATTGCCTAAGTTATCCGTTTTTACTTAATGACTTAAATCTAAATTAAGTAAGTGTTGGAAATGTTTTGGTAAATTAAATGAAACTCACTAGTAGATTGGTGTTGGCTTGCCTGACTATGGTGTTGGGCGCCATCGCGACCTGGGTTAAGATTCAGGTCGTGACATGCGCGACTAGCTGATGATCAACCAGCTGCGAAATACCTGCAAGTGCAAAAGTGTATGAGTACACCTCAGCGGTATGCATCAAGTATCAAGACTAACCTCAATGGAGTAGTGACGAGGAACAGTCCAGACACCTACTTGACTAAACAACCTGAGCGAGTATAAGTATAGAAACAACATAGTATAATATCTACATGAAGACTACGCGGTATGGCTAACAACAACACATCAATTGAGATAAAGAAAGGAAGACAATATGTATCAGCATAATTATCCAAATAATGACACAGGAGAAAGAACGGAAAGCAAATTAGAAATCCGAAAATTACAGATACAAAAAGGACAAGTGATAACTCAACAACAACGGCTGTTTTCACATTAGGTTTAGTCAATAAACTCCACGAGGTACCGAACCTTGGGCTAATCACAACTCACGAATCCCAATATCTTAACCCTAACTTTTGGCACCATGTTCCCTCATCTCAGCTAATAACTGCATGGATGACTCACGTGCCAAATAGAATCATTCGCAAATACAAGGCAAGTAAACCCGGGTGTCTATACTCAGCAATTACAAGGAAGTCCCTTCATCCGATGAGGGTACTTGACTACGTGTATGCTTGTGCAAGTTTCCTATCATAGTTCAAACCAGCTAGTAAGCAAAAGAAAAGGAACGGACAACACGTAGAATATTTCCTCACAACTTTCACAAGGTAAAGCTCACACAGATAAGTGTAACACTACACAAATATCAACAACAGAATGCCCCCAAGCCAACACAAGTCATCACAAGCAACCCCTGACACAACCCACCTTGTCTCGCCACATGTGCAATAGTAAAAAAAATGCTTGCCTTGTCTCGCCACACATGCATAATCATGTTACTACCTTGTCTCGCCACATGCACAACTCCCCCCCCCCAAACACACACACACACACACACACACACACACATATATATATATATCCCGCCTTGTCACACCGCATGTGCAAATATCAATAGTAACCACAGCATGGTAGAAACCTCGTCCAACCCATATCAATAACCGCACGGCAGAAACCTCGTGCATCACCACAACAAGTACAACAACAACAATGGCAATAATACAAGCTACGGTAAGTACATCAACTAAAGAACCTTCGATCACAAGAAAGGTAAAGCTAGTTCACAAGGAGTAACCACAATAAAGAATACTAGACATAATAAGAACATCTCAACAAGGAAGAAAATAACATGTAACAGTAGTACCCAAATGTACGGTTCAACAACAAGAAACTAACACGAATCTAATAATTCCAAATAAGGGCAAGACCAATAAGGCATATACCCTAAGCTTCTTTTAAGGTTGGACAATTACGGGAAAGATACAGAAAATTCAACTAAATGTAGGCAGCGAGAAGATCACCATAACCTCAATTAAGGGAGAACATTTACAAAAAAAAGGATAACTACGACTTCAAATAGGGATAAGCAGTTTGGGGGGAAAGCAACATGGCAATATAAGAGGTGATAATCTCAATTTAGGCATATATGAATCAAATATCAACAGAGTGGATCATGAAGCAATTAATTCTAATTAAGCAGGTAAAGGTGAAACTAGTAATTTAGGAACGTAATTATACAAGTACAACTACATATTCAATGAATACAAGAACCTAGAAACCTTAAAAGGCCAATTTCCATAACATAAGTCCAAGCACGTATTTGTCACCTCACGTACATGGACTACAATCAATATAGAAGACTCAAATCCGAAGGGGTAGTTCCCCTACAAGGTTAGGCAAGATACATACCTCTAATAAGACAAACTGGTACTCTAAAATGAACTTCTCAAGTGAAATGACCTACGGACGGCTCAAATCTAACCAAAATAACTTCAAAGCACAAATAAAACTCATAAGGAACTATTCCGGATCATAAAGTCTCAAACTTTATCAAAATTTAAAAATCGACCCAAAAGTCGACCACCGAGTCCGCACCTTGGAACCCAAAAAGTTTTACAAAACCCGAACACCCATTTCGATACGAGTTCAACCATACTAAAATTATCAAATTCTGATACCATTTCGTCCCTCAAATAACGATTTTTCATTTTGAAAACTTTCTTCAAAAACCAACATTTTCCTCAACTTAAAACACAAATTAAATTATAAAAATGAAAATAAAATCATGGAATATATTAAATACTAGGTAAAGAACACTTACCCAATCGATTTGATTGAAAATCCCATAAAGAATCGTTCAAAGCCGAGCTTTACAAGTCAAAATTTGATGAAAATGACCTAACCCTCGATTTGGAAAACTTATATTCTGCCCAGGCCTGAGAGCATCGCAAACGCGGAGAAAGGGTTGCGTTCGCGAAGAAGAAAAATTAAGGTTTCCAGGAAGTGCTTCGCGAACGCGAAGACAAGCTCGCAAACTCGATGAAGAAAAGGACTGGAACCTATGTGAACGCATAGGGGAACACGCAAATGCGAAGAGTAACGACCACCAGGACTCAGGGCCTAGTTTCTACTACGTGAGCGCGGAAGGGAGGACGCGAACACGAATAAGGAAAAATGCAAACCTTCGCGAATGCGAGAGGATGAATGCGAACGCGAAGAGGAATTTCGAGGCGGGTCAGCAGACACTACGCGAACGCGAAAGGAATTTCGCGATCGCGAAGAAGAACATCAGACACCAGGACCATCAGTTCAAAAATAGGGAAAAATGACCCGCACCCCACCCGGAACACACCCGAGGCCTCTGGGACCCCGTCTAAACAGACAATCAAATTCTATAACCTAACACGGACTCGCTCGAGGTCTCAAATCACATAGAATAACGCCGAAAATACAAATCTCACCACAAATCGAACCATGAACTTCCAAATCTTCCAACTTCGAAATCTCGTGCCGAAACCAATCAAACTAACCCGAAATGACGTCAAATTTTGCAGGCAAGTCCTAAATGACATAACCGATCTGTTCCAACTTTCGAAATCGCATCTGACCCCAATATTATCAAAGTCAACCATTGGTCAAACCTTTCACTTTCCAAATTTCAACTTTCGCCGAAATGCTCCAAATCACCCTACGGACCTCCAAATCCAAATCCGGACGCACTCCTAAGTCCAAAATTATCACACGAAGTTGTTCAAGACCTTATGCCGCCTAACGAAGCTTAATTCTTCAAAACAACCGACCGAGTCATTACAACGGGTCAGACACGGTTCCTCAAGCTTGCGAAAAGTTGCAAAAATATAATATTTTCGAGGGTGTTTTTTAAAGTTTGATCAATGTTTGCGTTATGGATGAATTTCGAGTTCACAATTTAAAAGTATTGTCCATGGGACAAATAAGGGCAAATTATTAAATTTGAAACTCTATTCATAAAGCAAACGAGGACAAAAATTCAAGAGTATCCATTTTGAGAGTTATTTGTGTACTTTATCCTCAAGATTGCCTTTCAAGAGGCCCAACATCGGTTGTGAGAGTGTATTCGTTCAAGAGAATCAAAGTAAGAGAAAATTACATAAATAAGCCATAAATAGATACTACTTATCACAGATTAACTATTAAGGCCTATTAAGAATAGTCAGAAAAAATTACCAATGCTATGTAACATTAAAAAAACTTATCCTAAAAAGATTATTTTTTTCCAGCAGGTATGGTTAAAATTGTTAAAAATACATAAATGGGACAATATGCACAATTTAAAGAAGAGTAGAGGTAATTTGGACTAGTTTGTAGCTAAAATTGTTACCAATGATATACAATATTCAACCTAGGCAACAAAAAAAGGTTATTTTTCAATGGCTATGATTAGAATTCGTTGAAAACACATAGAAAATGTAACATTAAAAATTTGAGAAATATTGGTGGTGACTTGGACTGGTTTGGAGTCAAAATTTGTTACTGAAATCGAGTTTAAAAGATTCTTTACAACACATATGCCTAACATGTATCACACACACATGTATAAGGAATACACATTTAATATCTATGGGATATACAAATGATACACATGCGTTAAACATCTCATCTTCTTCCATGTTCATCTTATACTTTAAATTTGGCTCAAATCCCTGCCAAGCTGCCCCAAAAATTGAGATTCACACTCTTTGAGATATATATAATCTATTCCAAGAACTTTCACTCCACATAAATGTCAATTTTAGAAACTCAAAATTTTACATTCAAGCTTAAGCGGGCTTTAATGTCTTTCAATGTAATTTAATTGATTTTCTTATGAGGGTTATTTGATGTCGGTGTCCTGCTACTTAGAGCATATCCAACCCTCCCCCATTTCTCCATAGTGGGGGTAATTTTTGCCATAATGGAGCTCCAATGCTCCTTCATTTTTGCCTCCAAAATGGGGGATGAATAGTGTTACTCCAAATAAGGGTGACACTATTCATCTCTTCCATTACTATTCATGCTTATATTATTATTATTTTTATTATTTAGCTCTTTTAACTGATCTCTTTATATATACCTAATTATATTTATGTAACTTTATAATATTAATTTTACATCTTAATTTTGGCGTATAATTTTGATAAATTAATTTTTGTGCATTTATTATTTTTATGTAAAATTATAAGTTAATTTTATTATAAGTTATAATTGTACAAAAAATATATAATCATCTCAAAAAATGAATGATGCAAATAAAAATATCAGATGCTGCTAAAATTGATAGGTGCGAATATAAAATATTAGATGCTGCTACAATTGAAATGTGAAAGTTGAAAATACATTAAAATTGGAAATACATGAAAATTGAAAATACACTAAATTAAAATACATAAAAATTAAAACTACGGTAAATAGAACATAACTTAGTAGGGAGGTATGTCGTTTCGAGATACACCAAAATTATTATAGTATTGAGTGAATGGAGCCGATGATTATTGTGGTTGTGACTGTGGATATTGTTGACTTCTTTTATACATTATTCGTTGTTGTTTTTGTCGCATCAATTCACTACGAGTCGGATCGACAATAGAATCCATATTCATCATTAAAACTTTATTTTCTTCTTTCATTTATTTTAGTCTGAGTTTTTCTTACAGTCAACACTTCTTTTTTTGCCTCGGTTGCATTATTCATCGCCTCAACAATCCGATTATTTTCCGATTGGATTATCATCACATAATCTTCGTCGTTTTTCTCTTCATTTTTGCTTTCTTCACCCCACTAGGCCGTTGTGATGATGTGGAATCGCCTGCAACATCCTCATTTAAATTTAGTGAAAATGATGATAAGTTAGGAGATGATAGATAGGGTGAAGGGATTCTCAGACTCCGATGATATATTAGCATAGCCTTACTTTCTTGGGTGTTTTCTTTCAAGACCACCATCGTTAAACTTCTCAAAATACTTCATTATAGCCCACACATGATCAAATTTAAAACCCTTTTTGAAGTTCAGATCTTGCATAAGTAAAGCTTTTGCCGAGCTTTCGTTGTGGTTTTGGCGAGCATTATTTGAGATCACCAACAACTAACGATGTTGCAAGGCTTCTGCACATCGGTGAATATCGTGGTTTTCCAGGAATATTAGGCAGTCTAGACTGTATGCATTAGAGATGGAAAAACTGTCCAATAGCATGGCCTGGACAATATGCATGTCGTAGTGGATCCCATCAATAATTCTTGAAGATGTAGCTGATTATGACCTTTGGATATGCCATGCATATTTTGGTATGCCTGGCACCAATAATGACATTAATGTTTTAGAGTCATCACATTTGTTTCCCTATCTTGCTGCAGGTATTGCTCCTCCCGCCCGTTATGTTATTCAAGGAAAAGAATATGATATGAGTTATTATTTAGCTGACGATTCCAAAATGGTGAACCCTTGTGCAAACTATTCATGACCCATATTCTCCATAGAAGAAATATTTTGCAATGAAACAAGAATCATGTCGAAAATATGTTGAATGTGCATTCGGAGTTTTGCAAGCTCGTTTCGCAATTATTGCAGGACCATCACGTTTTTGGAGAAAAGAAGTGTTACATGATATAATACCTACATGTATTATACCGCACAATATGATAATAGAGGATGAACGTAATCTTAATGCACCAATTCAAGATGTTTGGGAATGTCCACCTCCAACGACAGAAATGGTAGTAGATGAAAATCATCGATTTGAGCAATTTTTAGCTCGACACAAAACAATTAAGGACAAAGAGGCTCAGTTTGCACTTTGTAATGCATTAATAGATTATTTATGGGAGCATACTAGAGGCGGAAGTTGAATATTTATGTAATATTTAATATGAATTTTACCATACTGTAATATGTATTGAATTATCCTGTATCTCAACGATTTCACTTTTATTTGAATTATCCTTTAATATATATAATCTATAATATTTTTTTACAAATTATATTATTCAAAAATTTATGGTATAAAATAATTTTATATTAAATTATATGTGATGAATATGTAAAAAAGAAAAAAGATAGATTTCTTTAATAGAAATAAAAAATTAAATTAAATAAAGATAATAATATAATATTGAAGAGCGGGAAGAATATAAAATGAAATATTCTTTTTGGAATAAAAAATAGAATAATAGTTAGAGTAACTTTACTGCATTTTGAAGGAACAAATGAAGGTAAGGGTGGGAGATGACCCTAGTACTAACTTAATATAGCGCAACAATTTAAAAAGAAAAGATCTCAGTGTACAAGTATTTTCTTCTTCAGCTTTTGATAAGTTCGATATTACAACAATGACCGAAAAGTGTCACGACCCAAATTTCTCTCTGTTGGGTATCGTGATGGCATCTAGTCTTAGGGACTAGGTAAGCCTAACATTTACAGAATAATAACAATAATAAAAGAAATCTAGCAATCTCGATATAGAAATCTTAACAGAATTACAATTTCCCCAAAATCGATAATACAAGTCATAAGCTCTACGAATCTTCTACAACTTCTAAATACAACTGTTCGGGAATAAATACAACAGTGTATGAATACGACTTGTAAGAAGGTGACTCTGTGTCACGACCCAAAAGTCCCACCTTCGGGCCATGACTGCGTCTAACGTTGAACCCGCTAGACA
>ML299177.1:0-13107 GCA_005239495.1 Nicotiana undulata
TTGCCTAACCTCGCCATTAGGCGCCATCACGACCTGGACCGGTTTTGGGTCGTGACAGATTGGATCATGGATTCAGTACTAATGACATTTGAAAATGAGGGATATGAAAGAATGAAAGTGAAGAAGTTAAGTGACTCACCAATTAAGCGAAGAAAAGGCACATGAAAAGTTTAGCAATATCTCATAATCAAGTGGCCTTGGCTTTCAGAAGGCCAAAAACAGAATATAGAGTAACTTTAGGTCTAGTAAGAGTGTAAGTTCAGAAAGGCAAAGCTCCTCTAAAGGGAATGGGGGAAGAGTATATATAGTGATAGAAATCAACATATAAACATGGAAACAAATTAGTAACACGCAAGGAAATATTTGCAGAATTAATTATAGGTAATTTAGGGCATAAATCAAGGGATTCAACAAATTAAGGAAGCACCCCAAAAATTGTTCGGAGTATTTAAGGCATAACACATAATACTAAGAATAAGAATAATTCAGAATGTTAGGGCATGCCAAATTAGGGAAACATAAAAACATAAAATTATTCAGAATATCGGGCAAGTATTAAAGGAAACACAACTAATACCCAAACAAAACAATTATTCAGAATATTTAACTTAATATTAAAGGAAACACAAATAATAACAAAACAAAATTATTCAGAATATGTAAGCAAATATTAAACTAAAAGTCAGGGAAAATATAAAGAAAGAAGGTAATCGAACACATAAAGGAAATATTCACTAGAATCAGTAAGAAAAGGAAAAGAAAACTCAAACCCTAGTTTTTAGGGAAAGTATGAAATAAGTAGAAAATACAAAATAAGGTAAAAAAATACACGAGATGTGATGAATAGAACCCGAATAGTGTTAAATGATCAGAAAATCGGACCTATTTAGGCCCGATTGAAAGGGTTTGAAAATCCTAATTTGGGGTAAGTAAAATTCACAGAAAGATATGAACATGATCGTTACTAACACCGAATCGATGATGAATATAGACAGAATACCCAAAGAAATCAGAGAGTTGAACCGATTTGATTCGATTTTGTCAAGATTTGCTTGCCATGTTAGGCAAGCAACTAAATAGGATCATAGCCGAGTAGCCAGTGGTTAGGAGAGGCGAATAAGATAAGGGAATCCATGGTGGATTCCGTTTTGGGGCCGGATTTTGGGGGGTTTGATAGAACGACAGCTAGGGTTCATGAGAGATGAGAGATGGGAGAGTCTTAGGGCGGCGGGGGTTAGAGAATGATTTAGGGTTTGGGGGTGGGTTAGACTAATTAAATGGGGGAATAGATATGGGCCGTTGATCTCAGAGATCAATGACCACGATTTAAAAAGGGATTGGGTCGGTATTTAAGCGGGTATGAGGACTGGGCTAATGGGTTTTGGGCCAAGGGTGTTGGGCTAGTGTGTTAGGTCCGAAAATAGGTTTTAAAAAAAAGCTATTATTTAAATACCCAATATTTAGCAAAAATATAATTTATAAAATAATTAATAAATAATAAAAATATTATTTGTGCATGAAAATGATTTAAAATGATTACTCAACATTATAAAAATATAAAAGTCATTTTTTGTATATATATATATATATATATATATATATGAGCTATTATTGCAAAATGTGCAATTTAACTCTAAAAAATGCAAATGTAATTATGATAAATGCACTGAAAATATTTAAAACCTCATATTGGTATAAATTATAAGTTTATATGATTAAATCATCATAAAAATAATTTTGGAGGGTAATTATCGAATATTTGTATAATAAAATGCAGAAATAAATTAATTTAAAGCCTTTAAAAATTATGAAATATTAAAAAAAATACTTGTATATGCTTGTAAGTCAAGTGATGATGCATATGCACTATTTTGAAAGTGTATATATATATATATATATATATATATATNTTTACCCGGGAAGGCTGAAAGAGTTGTCGGGTAAAGAAATGATGACCGATTTTGACCGAATGGGGTGATTTTAAAACATATAGGCCGAACCCTAGTTTTTGAGCTGCCTACATATCCTTGGTTTTACAGGAATCAGACCATGTGTAGTTTTGGATCCAACGGTGGAATAAACCGATGGAGTTGTTGTAGGAACGAATAGGTTTTTCTAGACAACGCGATATCGGGATTATAAATGGATGTATATGAGAATGGTTATGGATATATGGACGGTTATCAGATGGGTAACAGATGGTGGTTGGTTACGTTTGAAATAACTGCAAGATATGAACGTTGAAAGGAAACTGGAGCGAAGATTGCTCCCGTAAGGAGAACGATTACTTCCTGGATCACCTGCAAACTCAAAGTACGATGCATGCATATAGATTGTTGCATGAATTTAAACATGACGCAAATTCCCTCTGGACCATGGAGGTTGTCTTTGGACGGTGAGGATGATGTCCTTAGACCATGACGTCTCGAGCCATGAATTGTAAGATGGGGGATTCGCAGGCGATGAGATGATGTTCTTGGGCTATGAAGATGGTGCCTCCAAACCATGATGACTTTGAATTATGATGTGTAATATTGAAAGATCCTCAGGCCATGGCATGGTGTCTTCCAGCTATGAAGATGACGCCTTTGGACTATGACGCCTTCGGAAAGTTTGGCTATGTAGCCCATGAGATGCAAAAACACGATGCTTGAGATGAAACAAGATAGAGCTTAGTCTTGTGTGGAATTGGGGGTAGAGCTTAGCCCCGAGAAAGAGAATAATGCAAGGTTTTGAACAGCGCAACGTTTGTGGTTATGCAAGGAGAGACAATGCTTAATCTCGTGCGAGGAAGGCAGAGCTTAGCCTTATGCAGTTGAAGAGGCAGAGCTTAGACTAATGCAAGGATGGAGACTGGGCTTAGTCTCATGCAATGGGAAGACATAGCTTATCCTTATGCAGTTAAGGAGGCAGGTCTTAACTCATGCAAGATTTGAGACAATTCTTAGTCTCATGCAATGGGAAGGCAAATCTTAGCCTTATGCAATTAAGGAGGCATGGCTTAGCCTCATGCAATATTTGGAGATAATTCTTAGTCTCATGCAATGGGAAGGAAGATCTTAGCCTTATGCAATTAAGGAGGAAGGGCTTAGCCTCATGCAAGATTTGGAGACAATGTTTAGTCTCATGCAATGGGAAGGCAAAGCTTAGCCTTATGCAATTAAGGAGGCAGGGCTTAGCCTCATGCAAGATTTGGAGACAATGCTTAGTCTCATGCAATGGGAAGGCAGAGCTTAGCCTTATGCAATTAAGGAGGCAGGGCTTAGCCTCATGCAAGATTTGGAGACAATGCTTAGTCTCATGCAATGGGAAGGCAGAGCTTAGCCTTATGCAATTAAGGAGGCAGGGCTTAGCCTCATGCAAGATTTGGAGACAATGCTTAGTCTCATGTAATGGAAGGCAAAGCTTAGCCTTATGCAATTAAGGAGGCAGGGCTTAGCCTCATGCAAGATTTGGAGACAATGCTTAGTCTCATGTAATGGAAGGCAAAGCTTAGCCTTATGCAATTAAGGAGGCATGGCTTAGACTCATGCAAGATTAGAGAAAATGCTCAGTCTCATGCAATGAATAGATAATAAGAGATAGCAGAGTATTTCTTAGCTGGAGATGAGTTCGGTAGCTTTGTTGTTATGAAGACAATGATTCTAAGGTGCACGTATTTGCGAATATTACTTGTTCCTGCATCTAAAGAAAAATTGTGAGTTTTGCAGGGAAGGCTGGTTCGTGCCTTCGCCTGCTTGATTTGCTCTGCTCCGCATTGAAATCTTGTTCGAGTTACCATGGGTAGCATCTGGTTAAAAATAAAGTTTTTGAAAAATATGCATGCATAGTTATTCAAAACATAGTAATATGCAATTTAAAATCAATTAGATGAACCAGTAAATGTGACACTATCAGAGACATTGCGACCTTCTTGCAATAGACTTTTGAGGGCCCTCCTCAAAATTCTGCCCCAGTTATCTAGACGAATTTCTGGCTATTCCACATATGGTGTCGTTGGTTGAACTTGCTCCTGAATTTTGAGGGTCCTCCTCAAAATTCTGCCATAGTTTTTGATTGTGCGAAAAATGAAATTTTTATTGAATTGTGACCGAACCCACAGGCTGCCCAATCCCCTTTTAAATGAGAATCAGGTCAAGCGTAGTTCAATTATATCAAGTGAAGAAATGTAAACAGTTTAAACATAATATCTTTTGACTGCATCTGAGTTGATAGGCTTTGGCCAAATTTCTCCATCCATTTCTGCGAGTATGAGTGCTTCTCTTCTTAGTACTCTGTGAACCATGTAGGGTCCTGCCAGTTGGGTGAGAATTTTCCTTTGGCTTCTGTCACGACCCAAAACCTATGGGTTGTGATGGCGCCGGACACCACTGTTAGGCAAGCCGACCCCTTAATCAGTTGGAACACTTTCCTTTTTAACATTTTAGAAATCAAAGCCTTTTCTTGCATTTTCATTATTAAATAAATAAATTTCGTAATTTAATACGATAGGAAACCAACTTAATACAAAAAAAGAAATACTAAGACATCCCCAGAACCCGGTGACACAAGTCCATGAGCAATTTCTAAGAATTTATACAATTATACAATGCTTGCCCGAAAAACAAATTGGACAAAGGCAATAAATATAAAATGTATGTACACAGAAGAGGGACTCTGGCAGCTGCAGAACGCCTCTGGATGAATGCAGCCCGTATAAGTCGCCAAATCGATCACTGTACTATAAAGGTACCTGTGCAACAAAATGCACAAAAAGTGTAGTATGAGTACATATACATATATGTACCCAGTGAGTATTCCGTCTAAACTTGAAGGAGTAGTGACGAGAGGTCGACTAGATACTCACTAAAGTCCAGCAATATAATATAAAAAGAGATATGGCTAAAGCAGTAGGCATGTGAAGAAAAAATCAACAAGTACATAAGCAAATAATGTAATCCAAGTAACAACTGAAAATGAACTGCAAGTGCCAAATCCTCTGTTTACACAATACCTGTCAATCCCACTATAAGTGACTCAGACTCATGTGATAATACAATACCAGAACAAGACAACCGGCTGGATTCACAAGGGTGGTCGTAAGGACTGAGGTCATAAGCTAACCCACGATCGCGAATCATACCTGCGACTCACGTCCTGACTCAATAGTAATAAGCTGACCCTCGATCGCGCATCCAGTCTGCGACTCGTGTGCTGACTCGATAATGATAAGATACCCACGACCGCGCATCATGCCTGTGACTCGTGTGCTGACTCGATAATAATAAGCTACCCACGATCGCGCATCATGCCTGTGAATCGTGTGGTGACTCGATAATAATAATATATAAGCTGACCCACGATCGCGCATCCAATCTACGACTCGTGTGCGACTCGATAATGATAAGCTACCCACGATCGCGCATCATGCTTGCGACTCGTGTGCTGACTCGATAATGATAAGCTACCCACGATCGCGCATCAAGCCTGCGACTCGTGTCCTGACTCGATAATAATAATATATAAGCTGACCCACGATCGTGCATCCAGTCTGCGACTCGTGTGCTAACTCGATAATGATAAGCTACTAACGATCGTGCATTATGCCTGCGACTCGTGTGCTGACTCGATAATGATAAGCTACCCTCGATCGCGCATCATGCCTGCGACTCGTGTGCTGACTCGATAATAATAATATATAAGATAACCCACGATCGCGCATCCAGTCTGCGACTCGTGTGCTGACTCGATAATGATAAGCTACCCACGATCGCGCATCACGCCTGCGACTCGTGTGCTGACTCGATAACAACTGCATATTCATATATAGTTTTATATGTGTACCGAATCAACAGTGAACCCAACAAGACCGTTCCAATACCACTGTAGCCAACTGGGATTGAAATCATAATATTTCACCTTTCCATGTCATCTCAACAACAATCACATATTACAATACATACAAGGTACAAATAAGGCACATAAAGGCATGCTCGTGAGTCCTAAAGCTACCCGACATAGCAATATAGTCGCCACGTACGGACTCTCATCACTTGGTACGTACGCGGCCCCCACAACATGTATACATAACAAATAAGGAACCTATGGGGACATTTCCCCCTTACGAGGTTGGAAAGGAGACTCACCTCGCTCCGAAGTTCCATAACCGGCTTCTAAGCCCTTCCGACGACTCCAATGGATGCACAACGTCCCCAAACTAACCAAACAACGACAAACCAATGAAAATATACTCTAATATTTACTAAAAATTCAGATTATATAATTTCCCAACTCTGCTCAAGGAATTGACCAAAATGACCTCGTGCTCACGTGCCCGGATTCCGAAATTTCTCGAAGATAAATTCTACCCATAACTTTACTAACTCAAATATACAATTTGTTACAATTTTCATGCGCATATTCATGGCTAAAATCAAATTTTATCAGTTCTAGGTTTTCTTGCAATTTCCCCACATTTTCCCAAATTTCTCGTATCAAATCTATGTAATAAGTCTTGTATTTAACTTGGAAATAAGTAGAAACAACTTACCTTTGATGCTTGATGAAACCCCCCTTGAAATGCTCTCCAAAATCATCCAAGCCAAATGAAAGAAATGAAAGAAATGGCCAAAATTCGTGTTTAAAGAATCTGCCCCTGCTTCATCGAGTTGTACCTTGCACTTGTGCTGCACAGGTTGTACATCCTATTAAATTTCCCTTGTTGAACACCTTCTGTTAAAACACCCATAACAGCTTGTAGAAATATCCAAATAACAAACGGTTTGAAGATTTAGAAACTAGGCTACAAGATATTTAATTTGATAGGTTGTACACCATATAACTCTTTATATATTCCAAGATATGAGCTTCTAAAGTCGGCTCCACACACCAGAAAATTCTGGCGAAACTGACCCACCAGTCATCTTCAATCGGTCATAACCTTTTTCACAAAACTCCAAATGATAAATGGTTTAATGTTCTGAAAACTAGTCTTCACGATCTACAACTTTCCTGTTTTGCAGATTTTCAGATTCCGTATAGCTTATTATATATACGCTTCCAAAGTTAGCTTTTCGACGCACAATTTGCTGTCCAAAAAAATGCAGCAGAAATTTTCTGCAATTTTTTTTCTTCTTTCTTTTGTCCGAAATTCATTCTGTTAACCTTCCGAAATCCACCTGGCCCTCGGGACCTTAACCAATTATACCAACATGTCCCAAAACATGATACGAACTTACTCGAGGCCTCAAATCACATCAAACAACGCCGAAATCTCGAATCGCACTAAAATTCAAACTTTATGAACTTTGAAATTTCAAACTTCTACATCCGATGCCGAAACCTATTAAATCACGTCCGATTGACCCCAAATTTTGCACACAAGTCATATTCGACATTACGGACCTGCTCCAACTTTCAGAATTGGAATCCGACCCCGATATCAAAAAGTCAAACTCTCGGTCAAACTTCTCAAAAACCTTCAAATTTCTATCTTTAGCCAAATGACTTCAAAATGACCTCCGGACATCCGAATTCACTACCGATCGCGCTCCCAAATACAAAATCACCATACGGAGCTATTCCTAGACTCAGAATTCCAAACGGACATCAATATCATTGAAATGCGCTTCAAGCAAAACTTAGGAAATTTCTTCAAAAAAGCTGACTTCCACAATATACACCAACATGCTCTCGGGTTATCCAAATCCCGATACGGACATACGCCCAAGTCCGAAATCACCATACAAACCTGCTGGAACCTTCGGATCCTGATTCCGAGGTCGTTTACTCAAAATTCTAGTTTTACTCAATTTCTTCAACTTAAGGCTTCTGAAATGAGAATTTTCCTTTCAATTTAACTCCGAACCTCTTGAATTACGACCCTGACCATACACACTAGTCACAATACCCGAAATGAAGCTGTTCATGACTCCCAAGTGCTGAACGACACACTGGATCTCAAAACGACCGGTCGGGTCGTTACATTCTCCCCCACTTAAACAGACGTTCGTCCTCGAACGTGCCAAGAACTGCCCCAGAATTATCTGAAATCACTATTTAACACCTCGTGCACCTGTCCATGCTACCACAACCCAGTTGAGCACATTAGGTTGATAAAATCTGAAGATATTCCCTTTTATCCATATAATAAACTCAGACCCCAGTTCCAATATTTGAAATTCTCTGCCATGCCTGTTTCTAATATGTGAACACCACGTCAACTACCACACGAGGCACTAGAACACAACTTCGTATCTTTGCTGAATCAGCACCATACACCGCATAATCCATCATCTGACCACAATGACGCTCCCTGAACCTTAATAGCCAAAATTCTACGAATTTGATGCTCTCAAAGCACCTTATAAGATACACACATACATCCTGCTATAATGCTGACGATACCACCACAACGGAGGAAATGTGTAGAAATTCCTAACCAACTGCAGAGTTAACTAAACATTGAAATCCTTCCTCCTGACTAAGATCATCATCTCATTACAACCAATGATGGTGATTGTCCTGTAATATACTTGCATAGTCTTATCACACCGATCCCAGATTTATAAATTTCGTCTCACCCAGTATGAACTGCTCAGACAACCAATCACCCCAAACACGGCCATTAGCCTCACACGATGCCACAATGCGCCAATAGGCCACAATTCGAACACGACACATAAGGAAATGACTCCGGAAGGGACTACTCAACTCACGCAACTAATATGAACTTTCCTCAGAAAATTACGAAGTAAAACACAAGAAAATAATTACAGGAGCCTTGCTCAACATCACACTGTTGCGGCGTGCAACCCGATCCAAATAACATACCCGTGGCGGCGTCCAACCCGATCCCATCATAAGATTTACAGAAGGAAATATACACGGATCTGAATTGCTCACTATTACAAATCACCGAATATCGGTCACAAGCACGCTAAGTGCATAATACCATTCTGGGGAGACTGATAGAGCCATATGCTACAAAACTCCAGCACGACTGAGGTGCGATATATAATCTGAATCTCAGGAGCCATCCTGCTCACATAACCTCGTCACTACGCGGAACCTCAACACATAAGAAATTATCAAGCCGTTTCACAACTCACACGGCACAATCACAATATCACATGAATTTGACGAAGACGAGACAACACCTGATATCCCAATACCCCTCCTTGAGGAGTGCCATACTGAAATGAACACCTCTGACTCGCATGAAGCCCAAAATCTTGTTTAAATCAATTCACTCACTTCAAGCTGATTCTACTCGCATTGAACTAGGCTGATAGCCTTACCTGGGTCCAAACAACCCGCTTCCTTTTTCTTATACACACGAGGACAGCCATCATAGCCGAGATAAATACCCCACAATCCAAAACCAACTGAGCCGAACGCCTTCCAGGCATAAATTCTCAATTAAGCAATATTACACTCCTTTATACTTGGTCTAATTCTTCAACCAATCAGGTGACTACATGTCACACTTATGCAATCTTCCCGCGGTCATGCTCCCACGGCCTTCCACACAAGGTAACAAGTATGCACATCCATACCACCGACCACCGTAAGGCTGTAAAACAATTCAAGGACCCGTAACCAGGATACAAAGCCTCTTTCACCAAACACCGAACTCAGATGACACTGAAGACAATATCAGTTTATTCTAATCATTTAAATCCTTTGTTCTTGCTCCTCTGAGCATCATGACATCCTTGTTAACACCGAATTGCAAATATCGATTCTTACGTCCAGTTACATACTGCTAACTGCACCTAACATGCCTATATGAAATAGTGCGAGAATTCCATCATAACTCCTAAACCAATATTAGGGTGAACACTCCATCATATGGAGCATTTACTTACCTCAATTCCTGAGAACCATAACAACACACAAGTGAGCTCTAACAATCACAATACATGCAAATCCTTAAGTAGTGGTCTGAACCACCATAACCCTTTTAGGACCCGCCTACACCTGACAGGCCATGACACATGAATACTTCCAACTGAAATCTATTACGACGGTCGACAGGCCCCACACATATCTGCACAGACCGTACACGTACTCAATCATGCCAAATGAACCGATCACTGTCGTGCTTGTGCCATTTCAACCATGGCTAACCAATCTATCTTCTTTTAATCATCTTTAGTTGCCTCAAAGGTAATAGTAACTTCCTTAAACTCATATCAGCTCAACCCTCACTCATCTCGAGTGACCTTGATTCACGAGATCATGCTGCCTAAATTCCGCAACCCGTCTCATAACCTCCTGATAATCTTTCTACAACCCGGAGTCTATTTCTCTCACTCATCCGATACTATCTAGCGTGCTGAAATAACATAGAACACTCCAACCATCTTTCTTCCTCTTAGAGATTATACTGCAGAAGCTCGATTCTTAATTATATTGCTGCCTGAAACCCTTAAACACCGCATTCTCTAACTTTTGAATTCATTAGGACCACTACTGAGAGTTAACCACTCTGACTGGCCCCGAATACAATCAACTCCAAGGCTCTCCTAGCACATGAACACCCTTTCAACGAAGCACGTGACTGAGTCGCTACCCTTACAACTTGTCTATGCCTTAAGCACGAATTCTTAGTCTTCCAAAGCCTAACCCTGGTCCAATAGGACCAACTTCGCACACATTTATCGAATGCCATGCTCAATTACCGCTATACTCCTTTCCCTTAGCTGTAACAACTTGCCAATATGCCGACAATCCGCAACTCCATGAGGAAACAACCCCACAACCCAACTGCAGGTGGTGGGACTCTCCCACTTTGGTTAACCTCATTCCTTTAAGCACTACCCGACTTCCTTTCCTTACGCCTGGACTTTTTGAAATGGAACCACCACCTATCACTTTTCACATATCTTCCTTCATCGCGTGCTTCTCAGTTGCATCCTTAATTCAACATCCTTCTTTGTAGCTCTTTGAGCCAGCAAATCACCACAACTTCGAACTCTCCGAAGATCATCTTTCTCGAGCTGCCTTCATTAGAAGTAACTGTTCAATTCTTAACCACTACACACCACGATCTCTGACAACCGCTTCTTCAACACCGCTTCACAGCACTCTAACCCCATGCGACCTAAGAGCTATAACACCGGCGAATTTAACGCATTCCATTCGATCAAAAACACCGATACCACATCACGGATGAAAACTCCACCTCACTTGATAGAACCAAGTCTCATTACTTTATCAACCCCCCACCTGACCATTCATAGACCCAATGCCTTTCCTTTGCCGGACCTAAAACACTGAAATCTCGAAACCACGCCCTGAGAAGACCTCCCTTCAAGCCATTCATCACCCTAACATATGGACAAGAATTCTACCATCGCATCGACATCGCGCGATAACCAATCGTGAGCGTCATCACAACCTGAGCATGATCTCAAAGCCCTCAGAATCACAGCTACTGGGCTGAAACACATAATATTCTTCTGCAAAAGCCACGAAAGTAGCCTCAATTAACCTCGCAGGGAGGAACATCCTGCACCACATCCATAATATCATTTAATCCTCGAAATCCTGATTCATAGCAAGCACTTCGCGACGCGTAAGATTGAGTTGGAAGAAACATAGGCATAAGCCTTAAAGGAATCAAATCACACGATGAGGAATCAAGAAGGGAAGTACTCCTAACAGCCTTGTAGCCTCTTGAAGATAAGTACAAACGTCTCCGTACCGATCCGCAAGACTCTACTAGACTTGCTCATGACTCGTGAAACCTACGGGAACCTAGGGCTCTGATACCACGTTGTCACGACCCTAAACCTATGGGTTGTGATGGCGCCGGACACCACTATCAGGCAAGCCGACCCCTTAATCAGTTGGAACACTTTCATGTTTAACATTTTAGAAATCGAAGCCTTTTCTTGCATTTTCATTATTAAATAAATAAATTTTGTAATTTAAATACGACAGGAAACCAACTTAATACAAGAAAAGAAAAACCAAGACATCCCCAAAACCCGGTGACACAAGTACATGAGAAATTTCTAAGAATTTATACAATTATACAACGCTTGTCCGAAAAACAAATTGGACAAAGCCAATAAATATAAAATGTAAGTACATAGAAGGGGGACCCTGTCAGCTGCGGAACGCCTCTGGATGAATGCAGCCCGTATAAGTCCCAAATCAATCACTGTACTATAAAGGTACCTGTGCAACAAAATGCACAGAAAGTGTAGTATGAGTACATATACATATATGTACCCAGTGAGTATCCCATCTAAACTCGAAGGAGTAGTGACGAGAGGTCGACTAGATACTTACTAAAGTCCAGCAATATAAAAAGAGATATGGCTAAAGCAGTAGGCATGTGAAGCAGAAATTAACAAGTACATAAGCAAATAATGTAATCCAAGTAACAACTGAAAATGAACTGCAAGTGCCAAATCCTCCATTTACACAATACATATCAATCCCACTATAAGTGACTCAAACTCAAGTGATAATACAATACCAGAACAAGACAACCGGCCGGAGTCATAAGGGTGTTCATAAGGACTGAGGTCATAAGCTATTCCACGATCGCAAATCATACCTGTGACTCACGTGCTGACTCAATAGTAATAAGCCGACCCACGATCGCGCATCCAGTCTGCGACTCGTGTGCTGACTCGAATATGATAAGCTACCCACGATCGCGCATTATGCCCGCGACTCGTGTGCTGACTCGAGAATGATAAGCTACCCACGATCGCACATCATGCCTACGACTCGTGTGCTGACTCGATAATAATAATATATAAGTTGACCCACGATCGCGCATCCAGTCTGCGACTCGTGTGCTGACTCGATAATGATAAGCTACCCACGATCGCGCATCATGTCTGCGACTCGTGTGCTGACTCGATAATAATAATATATAAGTTAACCCACGATCGCACATCCAGTCTGCGACTCGTGTGCTGACTCGATAATGATAAGCTACCCACGATCGCGCATCATGCCTGCGACTCGTGTGCTGACTCGATAATAATAATATATAAGCTGACCCACGATCGCGCCTCCAGTCTGCGGCTCGTGTGCTGACTCGATAACAAGTGCATATTCATATATAGGTTTATATGTGTACCGACTCAATAGTGAACCCAA
>ML299177.1:13427-76668 GCA_005239495.1 Nicotiana undulata
GATTCCGAAATTTCTCGAAGATAAATTCTACCCATAACTTTACTAACTCAAATATACAATTTGTTAAAATTTTCATGCTCAAATTCATGGCTAAAATCAAATTTTATCAGTTCTAGGTTTTCTTGCAATTTCCCCACATTTTTCCAAATTTCTCATATCAAATCTATGTAATAAGTCTTGTATTTAACTTGGAAATAAGTAGAAACAACTTACCTTTGATGCTTGATGAAACCCCCCTTGAAATGCTCTCCAAAATCATCCAAGCCAAATGAAAGAAATGAAAGAAATGGCCAAAATTCGAGTTTAAAGAATCTGCCCCTGCTTCATCGAGTTGTACCTTGCACTTGTGCTGCACAGGTTGTACATCCTATTAAAATTCCCTTGTTGAACACCTTCTGTTAAAACACCCATCACAACTTGTAGAAATATCCAAATAACAAACGGTTTGAAGATTTAGAAACTAGGCTACAAGATATTTAATTTGATAGGTTGTACACCATATAACTCTTTATATATTCCGAGATATAAGGTTCTAAAGTCGGCTCCACGCACCAGAAAATTCTGGCGAAACTGACCCACCAGCCATCTTCAATCGGTCATAACGTTTTGCACAAACCTCCAAAGGACAAATGGTTTAATGTTCTGAAAACTAGACGTCAAGATCTATAACTTTCCTGGTTTGAAAATATTTAGATTCCTTATATATTATTATATATACGCTTCCAAAGTTAGCTCTTCGACGCACAATTTGCTGTCCAAAAAAATGCAGCAGAAATTTTCTGCAATTTTGTTTCTTCTTTCTTTTGTCCGAAATTCATTCCGTTAACCTTCCGAAATCCACCCGAGGCCCTTGGGACCTTAACCAATTATACCAACATGTCCCAAAACATGATACGAACTCGCTCGAGGCCTCAAATCACATCAAACAACGCCGAAATCTCGAATCGCACTAAAATTCAAACTTTATGAACTTTGAAATTTCAAACTTCTACATCCGATGCCGAAACCTATCAAATCACGTCCGATTGACCCCAAATTTTGCACACAAGTCATATTCGACATTACGGACTTGCTCCAACTTTCGGAATTGGAATCCGACCCCGATATCAAAAGTCACACTCTCGGTCAAACTTCTCAAAACCCTTCAAATTTCTATCTTTAGCCAAATGACTTCAAAATGACCTCCGGACATCCGTATTCACTTTGCGCTCCCAACTCTAGAATCACCATACGGAGCTATTCCCAGACTCGGAATCCCAAACGGACATCAATATCATTGAAATGCGCTTCAAGCCAAACTTAGGAAATTTCTTCAAAAATGATGACTTCAACAATATACACCGAAATGCTCTCGGGTTAGCCAAATCCCGATCCGGACATATTCCCGAGTCCGAAATCACCATACGAACCTGGTGGAACCTTCAAATCTTGATTCCGAGGTCGTTTACTCAAAATTCTAGTTTTACTCAATTTCTTCAACTTAAGGCTTCTGAAATGAGAATTTTCCTTTCAATTTAATTCCGAACCTCCTGAATTTCGACTCTGACCATACACACAAGTCACAATACCCGAAATGAAGCTGTTCATGACTCTCAACTACTAAACGACGCGCTGGATCTCAAAACGACCGGTCAGGTCGTTACAACTTCATCCTGATGTGGAAAGTCCGCTTCAGCACCAGCTGGCCTAGTGCGAACTATCTAGGTTTGACCCTTTTGTTGAAAGCTCTGGACATTCTGTTCTGATAAAGCTGCCCATGACACACTATATTCATTCTTTCCTGTCAATGAGACCTAATTATTCATAGCAGCTCATTATCCATTCTGCATCACTAAGTTCAGCTTCTTGTATAATTCACTGGGAAGGAATTTCTACCTCGGCGGGGATGACGGCTTCAGTACCGTAGACCAATAGGTAAGGAGTTACCCCGGTTGATGTGCGGAATAAGGTACCGTATCCTAATAAGGCAAATGGTAACTTCTCGTGCCATTGCTTGTAACTCTCTACCGCCTTCCTTAGTATCTTTTTAATGTTCTTGTTGGCGGCCTCCACTTCTCCATTCATTTGGGGCCGATATGCTGTGGAGTTTTTGTGCTTTATTTTGAAGGTCTCGCACATAGATTTCATTAAGTCACTGTTGAGATTTGCGGCGTTGTCGGTGATGATGGATTCTGGAACCCCGAATCAGCAAACAATACGATCTCTGACAACTTTGTGATGACTTTCTTGGTTACAACTTTGTAAGATGCATCTTCAACCCACTTTGTGAAGTAGTCTATGGCACCTAGAATGAACTTGTGTCCGTTTGAAGTGGTGGGCTCGATTGGTCCAATGATATCCACTCCCCAAGCGGCAAAAGGCCAAGGTGCACTTTTTGCATTCAGTGTATTTGGCAGTACCCGTATCATATCTGCGTGTATCTGGCATTGATGACATTTCTGAACATACCTGATGCAGTATTTTTCCATAGTCATCCAAAAGTATCCTGCTCTAAGTATTTTCTTGGCTAGGAAGAAACCATTCATATGAGGGCCGCAGGTTAAGATGTGTATTTCTTCAAGTAGTTTGGAGGCTTCCTTGGCATCAACACACCGTAATAGCCCTAGATCTTGAGTTCTTATATACAAAATTCCTCCGCTTTGGAGGAAATGGTCTGACAATCTCCGGAGTGTGCATTTCTGAGTATGATTTGCATGCTCTGGGTATTCTCCTTTTGCCAAATATTCCTTGATATCGTGAAACCATGGATTTCCATCTGTTTATTCTTCAACATGAGCATAGTAAGCCGACTGATTATGAATTCTTACCGGAATGGGATCGATGAAATTCTTGTCTGGGTGTTGTATCATGGAGGACAAAGTGGCCAATGCATCTGCGAACTCATTCTGGATTCTGGGGACATGCCTAAACTCTATCTTCGTGAATCTCTTCATTATCTCTTGTACGTTATGCGGGTATGGTAGTATCTTGGTGTTCTTTGTAGCCCATTCTCCTTGTACCTGGTGTACCAGCAGGTCTGAATCACCAATTACTAGCAATTCTGGGATATTCATGTCACCAGCCAAATTAAGCCCTAATATGCAAGCTTCATACTCCGCCATATTGTTGGTACATGGGAATCTGATTTTTGCAGACACCGGGTAATGTTGACCGGTTTTCGATACCAAAACGGCCCCGATACCGACTTCTTTGAATTTTGCAACTCCGTCGAAGAACATTCTCCACCCGTCGTAGGCTTCAGTAATATCCTCTCATATGAATGACACTTCTTCATTAGGAAAATATATTCTTAATGGTTCGTATTCTCCTCCTACATGATTTTCCGTAAGATGATTTGCTAACCCCTGTCCCTTAACTTCCTTTTGAGTGACATAGATGATATCAAATTCACTCACAATATCTGCCATTTGGCCAGCTTTCCTGTAGGCATAGGTTTCTGGAAGATGTACTACAAAGGATCCATCCTTGATATGAGATATGTGGTATAAACACAGAAGTAGTGCCTTAATTTATGGGGTATCCATGTCAGAGCATAGCAAGTGCGTTCCAGTAGAGAATATTGTGCTTCGTAGGGTGTGAACTTTTTGCTCAGATAATATATGGCCTGTTCTTTTCTTCCCGTCTTGTCATGTTATCCCAAGACACAACCGAAAGCCCCTTATAATACGAAGAGGTATAGTAAAAATGGTCTACCAGGCTCTGGCGGGACTAGGACTGGTGGTGTGGATAAGTATTCTTTATTTTGTCAAAAGATTTCTGGAAATCTTCGGTTCAACTGGTTGCGGCATCCTTCTTCAACATTTTAAAAATCGGCTCACATATTACAATTGATTATGCTATGAAACGGCTGATATATTGATACGTCCCAAGAAACTCATTACGTCCTTCTTGTTCTTTGGCGGCGGCAAATACTGGATAGCCCTGACCTTTGATGGGTCCAGATCAATTCCTCGGCGGCTGACGATGAATCCTAGCAATTTTTTGGTAGGAACTCCATAGGCACATTTTGCGGGATTCAGTTTCAGATTGTACCTCCGAAACCGGTCAAAGAACTTTCTTAAATCTGTTATGTGATCTACAACATTCTTGGATTTGATGATGACGTCGTCCACATATACTTCTACCTTTCTGTGTATCATGTAATGGAAAATAGTTGTCATGGCCCTCATGTAGGTGGCCCCAGCATTCTTTAGACCAAATGGCATCATTTTGTAACAGTACACTCCCCATGGTGTGATGAAAGCTGTTTTCTCTGCATCTTCTTCATCCATCCATATTTTATGATAACCCGCGAATCAATCTACAAAGGATTGGAGTTCATGCTTGGTGCAATTGTCGATCAGTATGTGTATATTTGGTAGTGGGAAATAATCTTCAGGACTTGCTCTGTTTAAGTCCTGATAGTCGACACACCCTGACTTTCCCATCTTTCTTCGAAACCGACACAATGTTGGCAACCCAAGTTGGATATTCAACTACCCTGAGGACCTTAGCTTTGATTTGCTTTGTGACTTCCTCTTTGATGTTAGACTCATGCCTGGCTTGAATTTCCTAAGCTTCTGCTTTACTTGTGGACACATTGGATTGGTGGGTAATTTATGAGACACTATGGATGTGCTCAATCCGGTCAAATCATCATACGACCATGCGAAAATGTCTTCATATGCTTTCAGGAAACGAGTGTACTCTTCCTTCTATGATTGTGACAAATGAACGTTTATGCGAGTTTCTTTGAATTTTTTAGAATCTCCCAGGTTGACTATCTCAGTCTCATCCAGGATGGAATTAGGCTTATTCTCAAAATTCTCAACTTCTTTGACAATTTCCTCATGTATTACATCCTCTTCTTCTATATCTTCCGAGTCACTATCCTTATGTTGGGTTGTCTCATTACATGTCACAGTCGTTGGTTCATCAATGTAAGAAATAGTAATGCTGTAGAGAGAAAAATTTAGAAAATAGTAATAAATAATAAAACAATAAGCCATTGAAAAATGTTAAAAAAAAAGAGATTTTAATGTTTCAAACAATGTTTTCCAAAACGAAATACTGAAAATGTTTTAAAACAAAACGCTCAAGAGAAGTTGTTTTCAAAATAAATGACACTAGCAGCCATGCTACCCCGGGACTCCGCGGGACCTTGATGGTGTAGCTTTCCAGTTCCTGAGGACGACTCATTTCTCCACTGTCTCGATGACGAGGCCTTCCTCCTCCTCCTCCTCAACTATTACACTGCAATCCATGTCTTCCTTTTCTAGAAATAAATTCCTCAAACCAGCAAGCACTTCATCCTCCTCGGATCCCCACATCATATCAGCTTGAAGGAAGGATTGGCTTAGATGTTGTATTGGCTGTTCAAGAGGGTAGTAAGGACCGCGCCATGGTGGCGACCAATTTTGATACTCATTCTAGGTGTACTGATATCCCAATCCATAGGCCGTGGTGTGATGTTTTAGCTGTATTGGTTTGGCAATACCTTGGAGATTCTTTCCGAGCCCTTTACCAGGTTCATACCCTGCCCATGCTAGTATGCTCTCTATTTTGCTGCTCCACCACTTGTCCTTTTCAATTTCATTATCGCGCTCGATGCAATACTCCACCCAACTTCCTTCTATTTTCCACGACCAGAACAATTTGATTGGTATAAATAGGATTACTCCCATCTCCATGAATGATCACTTCCTGATGGTTCCATTCAAACTTTACAGCCTGGTGCAAAGTGGATGCCACAGCCCCAACGACGTGTATCTAAGGTCATCCCAGCAATAAGTTGTATGAGGAAGATATGTCTAGTACTTGGAATTCAACATCAAACCAAGTCGGGCCCATTTGTAAGCAAAGATTGGTTTCCCCGATCGTGGCCCTCTAAGATCCGTCAAATGCTTTTATGTTCATGGTTCCTGCCCGTATTTCATGAAATCCTTTGCCCAATCTCTTCAAAGTTGTCAATGGACAGATGTTGAGACTGGAACCTCCATCTATCAAAACCCTGGCAATGAATTTATCTTCATATTGTACCGTGATATGCAGTGCCCTATTGTGGCTTAATCCTTCCGACGATAATTCGTCCTCATGGGAAGTGATCTTATGGCTCTCCAGTACTTGTCCTACCATGCTAGCCATTTCCCTAATGGTGATATTGTTGGGCACGTAAGTTTCGTTCAATACCTTCATCAAGGCATTCCTACGCACTTCAGTATTCTGCAATAATGATAGAATGGATATCTGAGCAGGGGTTTTGTTCAGATGGTCCACTACAAAGTATTCCCTCGCTTGCACCTTTCTCTAAAGATCATTCGGGCCGGTTTCAATGATAGGCTGCTTGGAAGCAACTTCTTTACTTGTTCCTCCTAAGTGCTCAGGTGTGTAGACTCTACCAGTCCTGGTCATCTCTTGTGCTGCACTTGTTTCCTCCATTTTTCCTTTTCCATTCCTTTTGGCTTCTGCAACATTTTCCAATGGTATAACTTTGGAATTAAAGGATGGCGCGGGTGCTACTGTCACAGTGAAGGGTGTGGTCACTTCCACTTAACAGAGCAGGCGCAGTTGCAGGTGTTGTTACTTCCATCTCGAACGGAGTCGGTGTGGTTACCTCAACTTCAATTGGTGGGTGTATTTGTACCATAATAGGAGTGAGAGTGACTGCAAGTTTCTTAGGCTCCTCCCCTTCTCGAATAATCCCAATTGACCCTTCCGGGTCCAATTCTTCACCAGTCTCTATCACATTCACCCCCCGCCCCTGTGATCCGGGAGGGGATTGTTGTGTACGTTAGGTGCAAACTCCTTTGCTTGTATAACCTTGGTATCAATTAGTGTCTGGATCTTGTCTTTTAGAGTGCGACATTCATCAATGGTATGACCTTTCATGACAAAGTGGTAGGCACATGTTTTATTTGGATTGACCCATTGATAGGAGTTTTCCATGGAAACAACGGGAATTAGAGTGACTTAACTAGCAACTTTTATTCTTTCATATAACTGATCTATAGGTTCAGCAATAGGGGTGTATTGTCTGGGCGGCCTGCGGTCATTGGTCTAGGATTCTGATAGTTTTGGCGGGTTGGCGGTGAGTGGTAATATGCTGGCTCGGTGTTATAAGTATGGTAGGCGGTGGAAGGTTGCGGATATCTGGGAGGTGAAGGCTGATATGTGGGTTGAGCGTTTGGTATGTAAGAGTAGATTTCGGACCTTGGGCCACCATCACGCCCCCTACTTCCTTCTTCTAAGATATGCCTCCTGACTGCAAGGCCTTGTTGATGGCTTGTAATGCCTCAAAATTGGTTACCATTCCACTTTTAATTCCTTCTTCAATTCTTTCCCTCAATTTGATGATGTCAGAGAATTTTTTATTTTCAATAACCATTAACCTCTCGTAGTATTGCAAATCTTGGGCTTGGACAAAGAATTTGTTCATCTACTCTTCTTCCAATGCCGGCCTCACTTTTGCAGCTTCAGACCTCCACCGAGTAGCATACTCACGGAAAGTCTATGTTGGCTTCTTCTTGAGATTCTGGATATAAAAGACATCTGGTGCATTCTCCGTATTAAACCTGAACCGATCCATGAAATCTGATGCCATGCTTACCCAGCTAACCCACTTCTTTGGATTTTGACTGATATACCAAGATAAGACATCTATAGTGAGGCTCCTCATGAATAACTTCATGCAAATCCTTTCATCCTTTCCAACTCCTACGAGCTTGTCACTATATGTCCTCAGATGTACCTTTGTGTCACATGTTCCGTCAAACATCTTAAACTTGGGAGGTTTGTAACCCTTTGGCAGTTCTACGTCTGGCTGAATACACTGATTTTCATAGTTCAAACCCTCAATGCCTTTACCCCCTTCGACGCCTTGGACTCGACTTGTGTGCTTCTTAAGTTCCTCTGCCATATTCTTGATGAGTAGGTCCTTCTTGGTAGATTCTGGCATGTATGGGGCTTGTTGTGCAGGGTGAGGTAGAGTTTCTACGTATATGGGGTTGTTTTGATGGATACCTGGGATTTGGGTGTAGTGGTGATCATTGGTTGAGTTATGTGGATCGGGGGTAGGTTGTGGTGTGTTTTGAGAAGTGTGGTAGGTAGTATTTTGGGGGTATTGGGTTGGATGATGTTGGTCCTGAGGAGGAGTTGGTACTGGTGGAAGATTAGGATTTTGGGGAGGCATGGCGTATTGATGAGGTGCGGGAGGATTTCATGGATGCTTGTTTGGTGTGTTCTAAGGAGGTTCTGGGTTTTGGGCATTTTTCTGTTAGTTGATATCTGGGACGTTTAGGGTGACGGATTGGTTTTCCAAGTTGCGGACCTACTCAAGTTCCCCTTGTAACTCCAGTATTTTCTGCTCTAACTGTAGAACAAAATCATTCTGTGCCGGAGTACTCTGGCCATCTGAAGTCTCAACATTTTTTGCATGCGTAGTGTTGTCTTTCTTGATACCAATCATGTCATCCATCTTAGCGTTTCCCTTACTTTTAGGATCACTTGGAGGAGGAGGAGGTGGAGGACCTCTGGATCTGGTATGGTATGTTGATGATGCCAGTATGCACGAACCAACCTATCAAAACAAAGAAAAGCAAAAAGGTAAACAAGTCAGTAAGGAGTTTTGAAAGGGTATTTGCAATATTTAAACACGTATTGCGGAATTACAAATTCGCGTCCTAATTTGTGGACCTCATTGTGCCCGAGGTAGTCCTAGCGACATATAGATTTGGAGAAACGTAATGCCTATAGTTTCATCATTTCATCAATATGATAAATAGACAAAATCTCTATTAAAATAACACTAATCATAAAGAGTTACTAGTGGCGATTGCCTTATTACAATCAAATTCTAAAACGATTGTAAAAACAAGTAAACATTAATTCTAATCTACTTGGTCCTAGAGGGACCTTCTCCAAGATTGGCCTTCTTAGACCCATCGATCAGATTCCCCAGGTCGCGCATGTCCAGCAGTAGATACACCCTTGCTAGATGTCCTCCTTCATTGCCATATGCATTCTGACATTCCACGATCCTTTTCCTCATCTTCCCTTCAATCTCCATCAGACCCTATTCTAAATAATCCAACCTCTGTTGATTTCATAGCGATTCCACTCCATTGATTGATTGATTCCATGTCTACTTTGTGTTGTTCCAATGGCTAGCCTCATACTCAAAGATTATTTTGCGTAACCTCCGGTATTTTACTTGTGCTTCGACAGCGTGGTCTATGACCCTGTTTGGCTTGACTTCTCCTGCTATGTCATCATCCAACCATGATGGGTAGAAATACACTTATCCGGCATGATATCAGTCTGGTTCGATTGTATCCTTTTCCACAATGATCTTTAGATTCCACATGTGTTGTGCCTCAAACTTGAATGGAATAACATCACCCTGGAAGTCTGCTTTGTAGTGAACCATCTTGGAAACTCGTGGTATGACTTGTTTCCTCCCAGCGGAAATTCTTGACGGTACTGTCCTCTTTGAAGGTGTTCCAACAACCATATTTGCAGTAACAAATTATAACCCTCAAAATGCCTAAATCCCTTCTTGCAACGGTCCAAGGTTTGGTATATCTCCGCCACGATCATTGGGACAATAGTGTAAGTCTGTCCCTCAATTCCTTCCATTAAGGTCTTGGTAACCATAGCTAAACGAGTGTGGACCCTGTCTCCTTGAATTGGGAATACCAGCATCCCCAGAAAACAGACGATGAACACAAAAACCCGGCGATGAGTCCGGCCTAGAGAAGTGATGGATCATCATGATAGATACGGTAGGATGTGCTGTGCCCATAATGATCGTAAAGGAAGTCAAAAGGTATATAAGACTTCTTGAGGAAGAATAACTCATCATTCTTTCTGAAACCCATAATTTTCAGAAACCCTCGAGAAGTACGATTTTCTAGTACCAACAAACCAGGGCTATCCTAGGGAAGCCCAGTAAATCCTCCTATTTCCTCAAGAAGGGGAGTCATCTCTATATTACCAAAACGGGAAATAGCCCTCTTTTCATCCCAGAACATAGTAGCGGCCTCGATCAGTACATTGTTTGGCTGAATGTCCAGCAAAGAAGGTAAATTTTTGAGGACTCTTTTCATATGGTTTTTGTCGCTTGGCGAGAGATTTTCCCACCAATCGAGCAATAGAGGTTAGATACTTTGAACCATGTCGAACCTGGGGACTTCGTGCCTCATTTCTGCAAAACAGATAAAGTTATCCCTCTCCCCAACGGATTCAACTATTTACACATTAATGATTAGCATATCGACGCGTTTCCTCCAAATAATGCACATATCATGATTGTGTCTGTTGGGATTATTGAAATCCCGACGGGCTTTGGACAAGGCTTGTCTTAGAGGGTTATTACGCGGACAACGTTCTAACCCATGCTAGGTTTAGATATGATGCATGCACAGTTAATATCAGAGTAGGGGTTTCTATAAGAGTCTAGACCGGTAACCTCAAGTGGACAACTTGAGAGGGAAAGGCACAGAACTGTTGATTGCACCGCTGATCGACTAGTTTTACCGCAAATAAGCCTTTCCAAATTTAAAAGGGTAATATGGGAAGAGCGCAGACACTCATCAAGTGCCGCTATGGTATTACTTGCGCACGAGTGGAATAAGATGTAGAGTATGCTTTATGCAAATATAAAACAACACGTTGTCAAGTATTTTGAAAGATAAAAGCGATAAATGCACTATTTAATAAATGTAAAGACAAAAAGAAAGAAAACAAGGAAGAAGTTCGTTCGTATAACGGAAAGATTATAATAAAGCGAATAAAGGGGTAAGGATTAGGAAAGACATGATATAACAAAATTTAAGAAGTTGGAGCTAGTGAACATGATTAGGAAATAACATAGGGGATGCATATTGTAACCAGATTGAGCGAAGAGTTGCATGTAAGTTCACATAAAGAGGACATAGGGAAGAGGGTGTGCACGTAGCAATAAAAGGGAAAATGGGAGCGGAGGTTCAAGTATCAACAAAATAACAAAGACACGCTTATAGAGAGATACTAATTCATATAGACCAAGTTCATTATGTTAAGAGCCTAAAGATATCACCAGCAGAGTTGCCATGCTGTCGAACCCCTTTTGCTCGTGAAATCGGATTCCGACACGCGACATCTCTTTTAAGGAAGGGTGTTAAAAGAGAGAGTCTCCACCTAACGAATTAAGGTGCGTTAGGGAACCTATTTGCAAATAACTCTGGATTAACCAGTTGCGTTACCAAAGATCGGGTAAGGGCTCAAATTACCTTGAGGAGAAGGTGTTAGGCACTCCTCGAGGTCCATAATGATGGGTCTCGGCCGAACTCGAATTATATGAATTAGTCTAAGAGAAGGGAAAGAATTTGGGCAAATAAAATAAACTATTGACTTTAAATAGAGGTGGGGGTCCTAAGTTTTTTTAGCCTAAAGGATCACCTCGTGCAACATAAATAATATTTCATAACTCCCTCAAGACGGCATGTTACTCATGTTATTCAGCGGGCACAAACTATCATCTCCTGCTACCCGGTTACTATCTTTAAGTTGTTTACCTAAAGCGCTTTAGTCAATTCTAAGTCGTACTCTATGCGTGCACTACCCGTCCCATGCCTATGGTCCAAGAGGCATTTGGACCTCTATTTCAGGGTGGTTCTAGACTTTAACTTAGGCTGCTCAAAAGGGAAAATACTAGGCGACATGCAAAGCATTTAGGACTTTCACATATAAAAAAGTAAGGGCTCAAGTTAGCCTCCGCATTTAGACAATAAATGCATGCCAAACTGATTAACATTGACGGATTTTAATGAATTAAGGCTACAGGATCCTATAGGCATGATCTCTATATGATACTGAATTAATGGGCATACAGTTATTACACAAAAGTCATTCCTTCATATGATTACAAAAACCTACATAATTTGCCTAGTGATTTTAGCATTATGAGATTAAACCTACTGGCATGATGTCTTGGTGTTTTACGCGATAATAAAGAGTGGCAATTACAAAAAAGCATATTCAGAATCACTTGTTTTATCCTATAGGAAGGTTTTCTAGTGATGACAATAACACAGTGTTAAAGAACTCCTGAACAAACGGGCAAAATGATAATTAAATGATTCAGACCTATAGGCATGCTTTCTACATTTTGATTCCGTTTTAGATCCTATAGACATAATTTCTATAATTGTGAATAGGACATCGTGTAAACAGAATTGTGCGCGCATATTGAATTACACTATTTCCTATAAGCATGGTCTCTAACAAGCATAAATAGAACACAATTGAACCAAGTATTGAACCTATAGGCAGGATTGCTAACATATAATGAGTGAACATAACAAAGTACATATGTGCATGATTTCTACCCAATTTGTTGCAAGTATAAGATAAAATCCCTTTCCCAATTTCACTAATACCACAAAATGTTATTACAATAATTATTACAAATCCAGAATGAATATAGTAAATTACAGAGTAGATATAGCTATAGGGAGCCTACAGCAGGCCCAAATACACCTGGACAGGCTAGGCCTTCATTCTCACAGTTCACAACAACCCCGAAGTTACATATTCATAGATACAAAACAACCAATAATTGAGTGATTCACCCAGTGAGCACATGACAAGGTTGATCATATAGAACCAAGGCCCTAGTGTGTCAAAGTTCCCAAGGGCTTCAAGAATCCAGGGACGTGCTCACACTAGGGTGGTTAGCAAAGATAGTTCAGAGAAGGGATTAGGGACCAAATCTAGTGTGTCAGAGTTTACAAGGGTCTCTAATGAACACCGAGCAGTTCTCACACTAGGAAGGCCATAGGACAGAATTTAGGCAACATTGGCTAAGAATAGGATTCAAAGAGTTTGAGTGATAGAAAAGAAAGAAGCAAAATTGGAGAAAATAGTAATTGAGGATTTAAACAGACATGTCCAAATTAAGTCAACAAGCAGACAATTAAAAAAACAACTCACTGAAACAGATTTCATATTTAGCACAAGCAACAGTCATATGCTAAAGAAGAGTTAACAAAATAACATGTTTGCAAAATAAGTTAAACAAGTTAAATCAGGCTAAGTACATAACACAATGTTATTATCCAGAAAACTAGAAAAACATCATATAAAGGGATAGGGCATCATATTAGCAAAGGGTTAAAATTACAGTTACAAATTAAGGTACACATACTCGGCAAAATCATGTCAAGTAGCAGCTAATATTGTTATATTGGTATAAAGAAAGGGGATTCAGTTATATCAAAGGTCTATTTCAAAGTAGCAATTCAAGCATGATGAAACAATCATTACAAACAACACTAGAGGGGTGTAGGGATCGAGTGATCATGTTGACATAATAGCAAAGAGGCAAATTACAACTAGCAACAAGAGTCACAGATTTGGGGCATTCACTACAGGAATTCAGGGTAAGGGTATAGACATGTTCATTGGAACTTAAGGTTTGATACCCTAACTGGATAGTCCTTAAAGAAGTTCAAACAACTTCGGAAAAAGTAACATTAAGAGCAATTAAGTGTTAAAGGAACTAAGACATACAAAATTGGTAAAGATAATGCCTAAACATCACTCATATGCATATTGGATCATGGATTCAGTACTATTGACATGTGCAAATTAGGGATATGAAAGAATGAAAGTGAAGAAGTCAAGTGACTCACCTATTAAGCGAAGAAAATGCACAGAAGAAGTGTAGCAATATCTCATAATCAAGTGGCCTTGGCTTCCAACCATCCAAAGACAGAATATAGAGTAACTTTAGGTCTAGTAAGAGTGTAGTAAGTTCAGAAAGTCGAAGCTCCTCTAAGGGGAATGGGGGGAAGAGTATATATATTGATAGAAATCAACATATAAACATGGAAAAAAATCAGTAACACGCAAGAAAATATTTGCAGAATCAATTATAGGTAATTGTGCCTAAATAAAGGGATTCAACAAATTAAGGAAGCACCCCAAAAATTGTTCAGAGTATTTAAGGCAGAACACATAATACTAAGAATCAGAATCGTTCAAAATTTAGGGCAGGCCAAATTAGGGAAACTTAAAAACATAAAATTATTCAGAAAATCGGGCAAGTATTACACAACTAAAACCCAAACAAAAAATTATTCAGAATATTTAAACAAATATTAAAAGAAACACAAATAATACAAAAATAAAATTATTAAGAATATGTAAGCAAATATTAAACTAAAAGTGAGGGAAAATATAAAGAAAGAAGGTAATCGAACACAGAAAGGAAAGATTTACAAGAATCAGTAAGAAAAGTAAAAGAAAATTCAAACCTTAGTTTTTAGGTGTCACGGCCAAAATCCTAACCCAGGTCGCGATGACGCCCAACACCGTAGTCAAGTAAGCCAACATTAATTCACTAGGTGAGCTTCATTTAATTTACCAAAATATTTCCATCACTTACTTGATTTAGATTTTGAACATTAGGTAAAAGCGGATAACTTGGACAATCGTAACAGAATTAGTTAATAGTCATAATTTAATAATCACACCCCAAAAATATAATGTCTACTAATGTGTGTGCTAGAAACTAGTGTCACATGTCTACAGGCATCTAGTAGAATAATATCAAAGGAATAAAAGTTTGTCCTACCGTCTGAGTAAGTATAAACAGAAATGAAAAAAAGAATATCTCCAAAGTGCTACTGGAAATCGTCAGCAGAAGCAACTCACCGTGAAGCCTCGACTAGGTATAAATTAGGAACGGGCCCCGAACTGATACCCATATGCACCTGCCTCAGAACCTGTACAATTAAGTATAGAGCGTAGCATGAGTGCATAAAATAATATGTACCTAGTAAGTATCCTGTTTAATCTTGAAGAAGTAGTGGTGAAAGGTCGACTTGACACTTACTAGGGTCCAATCAGTAAATTTAAGTAAATTTTTTAAAGAGAACAACATGTAAGCATGGGTAGTAGAGCGATAAATATCGAATCGTAATCAAAATCTAATTACGTGGTGAAACACCAATATACAAATTTTTCATTTCATTTTTCCAGGATATTTAACGGTTCAAGAGTCATAAAAATATCAAGCAAATAGCATGCGCATAATGGATTAAGGACAAACGGTCTGGGCCAACATAATAACCATAACTGTGCACTGCCAAAGGGCCGAACGACGCGAACCATAGATGCATCTATTAACCTGCCGTGGCGTATGACCCGCTCCCATGAGAGTAGGGGAAAGCATCACTCCGCTCGCGGAATATAAATTGCGAAGCGGTAACATGCAAACACAACATTTTCTTTAAATCCTTTCCAAAGTAACAATTCATTTAAAAACACCATGTTCTAGGTTTCTTTGAAACAAAGTTGCATACAATGAAGTCAAGGAATATAGTTCAATTTAATGAAATTCACAAGGCATGGTGTGAACCTAACTACCCGGACATAACAAGAATAGTCACTACGCACGGACTCTCGTCACCTCGTACGTACGTAGTCCCAACAAATAATAACACATAATCATTTATTTCACCTATGGGGATAATTCCCTCTTACAAGGTTAGAAGGGAGACTTACCTCGTGCTAAGTGTCATGACCCAAATTCCTATTCAGGTCGTGATGGCGCCGAACACCGAAGTCAGGCAAGCTAACACTAGTTTGCTAACGAAATTACTTAAATTAAAGAGATGTTCAAATACTTGCCCAGTTTTAAATTAAGAAGTCCTTCAATAAAAGTGAGGAAGTGAAGCAAGTTGATTTAAAGTAACTCAAAATCATTTGCCAGCATACACAGAGTAGCAAAAATACTAGCGAATCAACTACGTGTGCCAAGAACTAGTGTCACAAGTCCACAGGCAACTAGTGGAATATACAAAATAAACAAAACAGATGTACAACTGTCTGGAAGGGTAGACAGAATATCCAACAATAATGGCACTTCACAGTGCTGCTGAGGAATGCCAGGAAGAGCAGCTCACCGTGTAGTCTAATCCAGATGGATCTCTCAGTGACGGACACCAGAATAGTGACCAGGTGCAACAGCCTCAGAACCTGTACAATTAAGTACAAAAGTGTAGCATGAGTACATATAAACAAATATGTACCTAGTGAGTATCCCGTCCAAACTCGAAGAAGTAGTGACGAAAGGTAGACGTGTTACTCACTAGGGTCGTTATCGATAATATGATTTAATGAATCTAGACAGGAATAACATTTATGGAAAAGCAAGTAGACATGGAGCATCAGTATATAAGTATAACGATCTACATGCAAGGGCCAAGTAACAATATTTAATAAAAATCACAAGTTTCTTTCCCACAGAACAATTGAACTGGTAAGAATAATAATAAGACTCTCAATCAAGCACATAACATATAATATGTCGAGGCGTACGGCCGAAGCGACGCAGAAATTTAAATGTGCACAGCCGAGGGTCGAGTGACACGAACCATAGATGCATCTATTACCCCACTCGCGAATCGATCATGCGACGTGGTTGACATAAATATAAGGCTACCCCGCTCACAAATTATACATGCGACACGGGTGCTCATAGACATACACAGAATTATCAGGAAATTAAGGAATTTATCATGGATTATTCTTAAATTCAGGGATTCAAGTACTCAAACTTACACCTAGCTTCCGAAATTCTCATGTCAATTTCAAGGATAATAAGCAACCAGGAACACATGTTAAGATACAGGTAAGGCACATAGAGGCATGCTTGTGAAAATCCTAAATTTTACCCGACACAACAGAGTAGTAGATACGCATGGACTCTCGTCAGTTTGCGCGTACGTAGCCCCCGCAAATAAGGACAATTTAATCGTTTACATTTACCTATGGGGACAATTCCCTCTTACAAGGTTGGAAAGGAGACTCACCTCGCGTAGAATCAACTTCCCGGTCAAGAACGCGCTCGAAACTCCAATTCTTACACCCGAGGACTCGAAACTAGTCAAATGGTATATAAATGTGTCAATGCATGCTCAAAGTATGGAAATTCTCCTACTTATTTAGTAAATTCACTATTCTTGAACAAATCCCAAAATACACCCCCGGGCCCACATGCTCGGATTCCGGAAATTTTCGAAGATAACACTCACCCATAGCCTAAGGATCAATAATATATAATTTTTGTATGATTTCATGGTAGAAAAGCCTCTACGGGAAGTCATATTTAAGGGAACGGGGTCCGAATACGCAAAACGACCGGTCAGGTCGTTACATTCTCCACCTCTTAAACAAATGTTCGTCCTCGAACGGGTCTAGAATCATACCTGAAATGCTAAATAAGTGTGGGTATCTGCTTTGCATGTCCTCCTTGGACTCCCAAGTCGCCTCCTCGACCGGTTGGCCCCGCCACTGGACCTTTACAACAGAAATTCTCTTAGATCTCAATTGGCGGTCCGGTTTATCAATAATAGCAACTGGCTCCTCCTCGTAGCCCAACCTCTCATCCAACTCAATAGTACTGAAATCAACAACGTGAGAGAAATCAGCGTGGTATCTCCGGAGCATGTATACTTGGAATACCGAATGGACTCCCGAAGTTGGGAGGTAAGGCAAGCTCATAAGCAACCTCTCCAACTCGCCTCAATACCTCGAAAGGACCTATGAACCTCGGGCTCAGCTTGCCCTTCTTCCCGAATCATATAATACCCTTCATCGGCGAAACCTTCAGCAGAACCTTATCTCCCTCCATAAATGACACATCACGTGCCCTCTAATCCACGTAGCTCTTCTGTCTGGACTGTGCTGTGCGGAGCCTCTCCTGAATTAACTTCACCTTCTCTAAAGCATCTCTCACCAGGTCTATACCATATAACTTAGCCTCCCCAGGCTCAAACCACCCGATAGGAGAACGATATCACCGACCATATAAAGCCTCAAATGGAGATATCTCGATGCTAGACTGATAACTATTATTGTAAACGAACTCGGCCAAAGGAAAGAACTTGTCCCACTGGCCTCCGAAGTCAAGCACACATGCTCTGAGCATGTCCTCCAATATCTAAATTGTACGATCCGACTGACCATCAGTCCGTGGATGAAATGTTGTGCTGAGATCAATCTGAGTACCCATCTCTCTATGCAATGCTCTCCAGAAGTGCGAGGTGAATTGAGGACCTCGATCTGATATAATGGACACCGGTACACCGTGCAACCGGACTATTTCTCGAATGTAGATCTGGGCTAGCCTCTCAGAAGTATAAGTAGTAGCTACATGAACGAAATGCGCCGATTTGGTCAATCTATCCACAATAAACCAAACCGCGTCAACCTTCTGCAACGTCTGAGGCAAACCAACCACGAAGTCTATAGTAATGCGCTCCCACTTCCACTCAGGAATGGGCATCTACTAAAGTAGGCCCACTGTCCTCTGGTGCTCATATTTAACCTGCTGGCAATTAAGACACCTAGCCACATACTCCACAATGTCCCTCTTCATCCGTCTCCACCAGCAATGCTGCTTCAAATCAAGATACATCTTCGTAGCACCAGGATGAGCAGAATACCGCGAACTGTGTGCCTCCTCTAGAATCCTCTGCCTCAAGCCATCAACATTATGAACACACAATCGACCCAGAAGTCTTAGAACACCATCCTCGCCAATATTAACCTCCTTGGCACCACCCCGGACCACTGTTGAGTCTTGATCTCCCCCAACAATGAAGACTGAGCAACCACATAAGCTAGAACTCGACGAGGCTCTGAAAGATCTAATCTCACCAAGCGATTGGCCAAGGACTGAATGTCCAAGGCTAGAGGTCTCTCCTCAGCTGCAATATAAGCCAAGCTACCCATACTATCCGCCTTCCTACTCAAAGCATCTGCTACCACATTCGCCTTGCCCGAATGATAAAGAATGGTAATGTCATAATCCTTTAGTAACTCAAGCCACCTGCGCTGCCTCAAATTAAGATCCCTCTGTTTGAACAAGTGCTGCAAGCTACGGTGGTCTGTATACACCTCACAAGACACCCCATATAAGTAATGCCTCCAAATCTTAAGAGCATGAACAATCGCCGCCAACTCCAAATCGTGCACAGGGTAATTCTTCTCATGCACCTTCAGCCGGCGCGAAGCATAAGCAATAACTATCCCGTCCTGTATCAACATATACCCTAAGCCAACACGTGAAGCGTCGCAATACACCGTATACATCCCTGAACCGGAAGGTAATACTAGAATTGGTGCCGAAGTCAATGCAGTCTTGAGCTTCAGAAAGCTCACCTCACACTTATCAGACCACCAAAATGGAGCATTCTTCTGAGTCAATCTAGTCAATGGGGCTGCAATGGATGAAAAGCCCTCCACAAATCGCCGGTAGTAGCCTGCAAGAGCCAAGAAACTCCTGAACTCTGTCGCAGAAGTAGGACATGGCTAACTCTGAACTGCTTCAATTTTCTTAGGATCAACCTTGATACCCTCTCCGGACACTACATGCCCCAAAAATGCCACGAAATCCAACCAGAACTCACATTTGGAGAACTTGGCGTATAACTTCTGTTCTCGCAAGGTCTGGAGCACAACTCTCAAATGATGCTCGTTCTCTCCTAGGCTACGTGAGTAAATCAAAATGTCATCAATGAAGACGATGACAAAGGAATCAATATACGGCCTAAACACCCTGTTCATCAAGTCCATAAATGCTGCCGGGGAATTAGTCAAGCCAAAAGACATCACCAAGAACTCATAATGGCCCTATCTCATACGAAAAGAAGTCTTCGGAACATCCGAAGCCCGAATCATCAACTGATGATACCCCGATCTCAAGTCATTTTAGAAAATACCCTGGCACCCTGTAACTGGTCAAACAAATCATCGATGTGCGACAATGGATACTTGTTCTTAATAGTTACCTTGTTCAACTGGCGGTAATCAATGCACATCCGCATTGATCCATATTTCTTCTTTTCAAATAGATCTGGAGCACCCCACGGCGATACACTCGGCTTGATAAACCCCTTAGCCAAGAACTCCTCAAGCTGCTCCTTCAACTCCTTCGGAGCCATACAGTACGGGGGAATAGAAATAGGCTGAGTGCCTGGAGCTACATCAATACAAAAATTGATATCTCGATCCGGAGGCATGCCCGGAAGGTCTGAAGGAAAGACATCTGCAAACTCTCGAACAACTGGCATTGAATCAATCGTCGGAAACTCGGCGGTGGTGTCCTGCACATAAGTTAGATACGCCAAACAACCCTTCTCGACCATATGTCGAGCCTTCAGGAGGGAAATAACTCTACTAGCTGCACTAACTGAGGAACCTCTCCATTCCAGCCTAGGCAACTCGGGCATGGCCAAAGTAACCGTCTTGGCATGGCAATCCAAGATGGCATAATGAGGAGATAGTCAATCCATGCCCAGGATAATCTAAAAATTGACCATGTCGAGAAATAGAAGGTTCGTTCTAGTCTCGTACCCACCAAAGGTGATCACACAAGACCGATAGACCCGGTCTACCACCACAGAATCACCCACAGGAGTGGACACATATATAGGAGAATCCAAGGACTCGCGAGGAACATCCAAAAAACAAGCAAATAAGGCTGACACATGTGAATAAGTAGATCCTGGATCAAATAGCACTGATGCCTCCCTACCACATACTGAAATAGTACATGTGATCACGGCGTCTGAGGCCACTACATTTGCTAAGGCCAAAATAACATAGAATCTGGCTGAAGTACCTGAAGACTGACCTCCGCTGGACTGAATAGGAGCTAGCTGAGCTCCCCCTGACTGGACTTCACCTCTGGGATAAACTCTACCAGCCTGTCCTCCACCTCTAGGTGGACGGGGCACCGGTGCTGAGTAGGTGGGCTGGTAACTCTGCTGGACAGCCTTGCCCCAAAATCTGGGACAAGTCCTCCTCATGTGGCCGAAATCCCCACACTTATAGCATCTCACTAGAGGCATGTCCTGCTGCCCTGAAGAAGAAGAACCCTGAATAGCTGGGGAACAGTGAGAAACCTCTGGCATAGCACTGAAGTAGGGACTGGGAGAACCCTAATGACCTGAATACCCGCCGGAGGAACCCTGAATGGCTGGTGGTCGGTAAGAACTCTCCGGCATGGCACTGAAATAAGGCCTCACTGGGGCACCACGGGGAGGTGGTGGAGGAGCTGAATATGGAGGCCTGCTAGGCTGGCCTATGCTGAATTGAACCCTGCCCCTGCTTGGGGCGCCTCGGAAATTTCCAGAAAATCTAACTCTCTTATCCGGCTGACCTTGCTCTCTGCCCCTCGATCGGTAACCCTCAATCCGGCGAGCTATCTCGACCACAAGCTGATAAGGAGTACCATATCCACCTCTCGGGCCATGTTGGCCCTAATACTTGAGTGTAACCCTGCTACGAATCTCCGCACTCCCTCAGCCTCTGTAGGAAGAATCATGAGGGCATGACGGGACAACTCTGAAAACCTTTCCTCGTAATTCATCACTGTCATTTGCCCCTGCTCCAGCTGCTCAAACTGATACCGCAGCTCTTCCCTCTTGGAGGGTGTAATATACCTGTCTAGGAATAGCTGAGTGAACTGCTCCCATGTGAGAGGAAGGGAACCTGCTGGCCTACCCAGGATGAATGACTGCCACCATCTGCGGGCCCTGCCCACTAGCTGAAAAGTAGTGAAATCAACTCCGTGGGACTTCAAAATCCTCATGTTGTGCAGTCTGTCCCTGCACCTATCAATAAAGTCTTGGGAATCCTCGCCCCTCTCACCTCCGAAGATAGGAGGGTGCAATCGAGTCCATATATCAAGTAACTTCTGCGGATCGCCGTCCGCGGCTGGTCTAAGCTCAGGTGCTACTGCTGGCTGTGCTCCACCCGCGGGCAGAGTACCTGGAGTCTAATATACTTCCGCTGCATGACCTGCGACCTGGGTGGTAGGGGTCTGAACTCCCCCTCCCGCCTGAGATATAGCAGGATCCGCTGGAAATAAACCAGCCTGGGTCATAGTATCAATGAACCGCATCATACGGCCCATGACCTCTTGGAAGCCTGGTGCAGTCACAAAATCCATCGAAGCTGGATCTGCTGGGGGCATCTCACCCTGCTCCTCCTGGAAGCCTGGTGCAGTCTACTAATGTGTGTGCCAGAAACTAGTGTCACAAGTCTACATGCATCTAGTAGAATAATATCAAAGGAATAAAAGTTTGTCCTACTGTCTGACTAAGTATAAACAGAAATGGAAAAACGAATAGCTCCAAAGTGCTGCTGGAAATTGTCAGGAGAAGCAACTCACAGTGAAGCCTCGACTAGGTATAAATCAGGAACGGGCCTCGGACTGATACCCAGATGCACCTGCCTCAGAGCCTGTACAATTAAGTATAGAGCGTAGCAAGAGTACATAAAATAATATGTACCCAGTAAGTATCCTGTTTAATCTCGAAGAAGTAGTGGCGAGATCTCGACTTGACACCTACTAGGGTCCAATCAGTAAATTTAAGTAAAATGTTTAAAGAGAACAACAGGTAAGCATGGATAGTAGAGCGATAAATATCGAATAGTAATCAAAATCTAGTTACGTGGTGAAATACCAATATACAAATTTTTCAGTTCATTTTTCCAGGATATTCAACGGTTCAATAGTCATAAAAATATCAAGCAAATAGCATGTGCATAACGGATTAAGGACAAACGGCCTGGGCCAACATAATAACCATAATTGTGCACTGCCGAAGGGCCGAACGATGCGAACCATAGATGCATCTATTAACCTGCCATAGCGTACGACCCGCTCCCATGGGAGTAGGGGAAAGCATCACTCCGCTCGCGGAATATAAATTGCGAAGCGGTCACATGCAAACACAACATTTTCTTTAAATCCTTTCCAAAGTAACAATTCGTTTAAAAACACCAAGTTCTAGGTTTCCTTGAAACAAAGTTGCATACAATGAAGTCACAAGGCATATAGTTAAATTTAATGAAATTCACAAGGCATGGTGTGAACCTAACTACCCTGACATAACAAGAATAGTCACTACGCACGGACTCTCGTCACCTCGTACGTACGTAGTCCCCACAAATAATAACACATAATCATTTATTTCACCTATGGGGACAATTCCCTCTTACAAGGTTAGAAGGGAGACTTACCTCGTGCCAAGTGTCACGACCAAAATTCATATTCAGGTTGTGATGGCGCCCAACACCGAAGTGAGGCAAGCCAACACTAATTTGCTAACGAAATTACTTAAATTAAAGAGATGTTCAAATACTTGCCCGGTTTTAAATTAAGAAGTCCTTTAATAAAAGTGAGGAAGTCAACCAAGTTGATTTAAAGTAACTCAAAATCATTTGCCAGCATACACAGAGTAGCAAAAACACTAGCGAATCAACTACGTGTGCCAAGACCTAGTGTCACAAGTCCACAGGCGACTAGTGGAATATACAAAATAAACAAAACAGATGTACAACTGTCTGGAAGGGTAGACAGAATATCCAACAATAATGGAAACTTCACAGTGCTGCTGAGGAACGCCAGGAAGAGCAGCTCATCGTGTTGTCTAATCCAGATGGATCTCTCAGTGACAGACACCGGAATAGTGACCAGGTGCAACAACCTCAGAACCTGTACAATTAAGTACAGAAGTGTAGCACGAGTACATATAAACAAATATGTACCGAGTGAGTATCCCGTCTAAACTCGAAGAAGTAGTGACGAGAGGTAGACGTGTTACTCACTAGGGTCGTTATCGATAATATGATTTAATGAATCTAGACAGGAATAACATTTATGGAAAAGCAAGTAGACACGGAGAATCAGTATATAAAGATAACGATCTACCTGCAAGGGCCAAGTAACAATATTTAATAAAAATCACAAGTTTCTTTCCCACAGAACAATTGAAGTGGTAAGAATAATAATAAGATTCTCAATCAAGCACATAACATATAATATGTCGAGGCGTACGGCCGAAGCGACGCAGAAATTTAAATGTGCACTGCCGAGGGTCGAGCGGCACGAACCATAGATGTATCTATTACCCCGCTCGCGAATCGATCATGCAACGCGGTTGATATAAATATAAGGCAACCCTGCTCACAAATTATACATGTGACACGGGTGCTCGTAGACATACACAGAATTATCAGGAAATTAAGGAATTTATCATGGATTATTCTTAAATTCAGGGATTCAAGTACTCAAACTTACACCTAGCTTCCAAAATTCTCATGTCAATTTCAAGGATAATAAGCAACCAGGAACACATGTAAAGATAAAGGTAAGGCACATAGAGGCATGCTTGTGAAAATCCTAAATTTTACCCGACACAACAGAGTAGTAGCTACGCACGGACTCTCATCACTTTGCGCGTACGTAGCCCCCGCAAATAAGGAGAATCCAATCGTTTACATTTACCTATGGGGACAATTCCCTCTTACAAGGTTGGAAAGGAGACTCACCTCGCGTAGAATCAACTTCCTGGTCAAGAACACGCTCGAAACTCCAATTCTTACACCCGAGGACTCGAAACTAGTCAAATGGTATATAAATGTGTCAATGCATGCTCAAAGTATGGAAATTTTCCTACTTATTTAGTAAATTCACTATTCTTGAAGAAATCCCAAAATACACCCCCGGGCCCACATGCTCGGGTTCCGGAAATTTTCAAAGATAACACTCACCCATAGCCTAAGGATCAATAATTTTTGTATGATTTTATGGTAGAAAAGTGGTGAAATTCCCTAAAGTTCATTAACCCTAGGTTTTCACTCTAACCCCTTTGATTTCCACTAATTAGATGTTAATCTACCTAAGTTTTGATGTAATAAACCAACATTTTAATGGAAATTACTTACCTCTTAGTAGCTAGGCCGAATACCCTTTTGAAAGCTCTCAAAATCACCAATGGAGGAGAAGAAATGGTGAAAAATGACCAAATCCCGTATTAAATGAGATCACTGCCTCTAGTGATCTCGCACCTGCGGCTCGAGACCGCACCTGCGGCTCGAGACCGCACCTGCGGTCCCGCACCAGTGACCAAATGGTCGCACCTGCGGTCCCGCACCGGCGACCAAATGGTCGCACTTGCGGAAGAAATCCCGCACCTGCGGGAGAAGGCCCGCACCTGCGATTTTGGGCCAACTCCCCCGGGGTCGCACCTGCGATGGCTTGACCGCAGGGGCGATATCGCACCTGCGATATGGGCAACCACACCTGCGGTCACACCAGATCTGGTGCACCAACAGCTGAAGCTACTGGTTTATAGCCTCGCTTGATGTCCGGGAGGCACATGGGCCCACCCGAGCCACCGTACAATTATACAAACAAGTCCTAAATCATAATACAGACTCGCTCGAGCCTTCGGAACACCCAAAATAATGCTAAATCTCAAAATCACCCCTCAAAACCCCTATCATCAAACTTAAGAATTTCTAAGTTCTTGAATTCTGTTTCAATGCGCCGAACCGACCTATACCACTCGGAATGACACCAAATTTTGCAGGCAAGTCATGAATGACATAACATAACTATTCCCGGTCTCGGAATTCCATTCAGACCTTGATAAAAAAAAATCACGCTCCAAACCAAATTTCAAGCTTAAGGAAACTCGTTTACTCAAAATGTTGACCGAAATCAAACTTGGCTTTAAAAGCCAACCTTAAGGAACCAAGTGTTCCTATACTATTCCAAACACTTCCAAATCCCGAACCACCCATCGCCGCAAGTCAAAAATCACGATAAGCCGCTACGGGAAGTCTTATTTAATGGAACGGGATCCGATTACGCAAAACAAATGGTCGGGTCGTTACACCAAGTCTACTTTCCAGGTCAGGAATTCGCCTGAAACTCCGAATTTGTCTCCCAAGGCCTCGAAACTAGCCAAACATCATATTAACAAGTCAATCTATGCTCAAAAGTCCATAATTCACCTACTTAAATGATCATTTCAACCTTAATTGGAAAATCCTAAAAATACATCCCCGGGCCCACATGCTCGGACTCCGGAAAAGTTTGAAGGAAATAATCACCCATAGCCTAAGGATCAATATTATATAGTTTTTGTATGATTCCATAATCAATTTCTTGGTAAATTCTCATTTTTATCAAAACCCTAGGTTTTACTCTTAACCTATGATTTCCACTAATTTAATATGTTAATCTACCCAAAACTTCAAGTAATAAACTCATTTTGTGGTAGGCATTACTTACCTTAAGATTTCTAGGTCGATTCCCCTATTTCCCAGCTCTCCAAATCGCCCAAAGTGATGAAAAATGGTTCAAAAATGGTTAAGTCTCGCATTTAAGATGAACTCACTGCCTATAGGGTTTTCGCACCTACGGCTCGAGGACTGCACCTGGGAGAAAAATCTCGCATCTGTGGAGAAGGGGAAGGGGGCCTGGCTTCTCACATGCGGCTCTGCTTCTGCGGAAAGGGATCCGCATCTGCGGAAAATAGGCAGCTCCCTCAGAGGTCGCACCTGCGAGGTTGGGACCTCAGAAGCGGTCTCGCACCTGCGGCTAGCCCTCTGCATGTGCGGTCGCACCAGATCTGGTGCACCGGCAACCATTTAAGGCTGGTTTTTGCATCGCGCGATGCCCGCATGGCATCCGGGCCCACACGAGACCCCGTCCAAATATACCAACAAGTCCTAAATCATTATACAGACTCGCTCGAGCCTTTGGAATGTACGAAACAACGCTAAATCTAAAAATCATACCCCAAAACCTATTGGATTAAACTTAAGAACTTTAAGTTCTTGAATTCACTTTCAACACGCCGAAACGTACCTATACTACTCGGAATGACGCCAAATTTTGCGAGCTTGTCATAAAGGACATAACGGAACTATCCCTGGTCTCGAAACAGAAAAACATGTTCCAAACGTCAAGTTTGAACTTAAGGAAACCTTATTTCACTATTAGGCGCCGAAACGCTTCCGGGTCATCCAAAACCCGTTCCGAACATACGCCCAAGTCCGAAATCATTATGCGAACCTATCGGAACCTTCGAATCTCGATTCTGAGGTCGTTTACTTAAAATGTTGACCGAAGTCAAACTTGGGCTTAAAGGCCAGCCTTAAGGAACTAAGTGTTCCTAAACCACTCCAAACTTCTCCAAACCTCGAACCACCCGGCCCCGCAAGTCATAAATCAGTAAAAACAACTACGGGAAGTCTCATTTAGGGGCACGGGGTTCTGGAATGCAAAACGACCGGTCAGGTCGTTACATTCTCCACCTCATAAACAAACGTTCATCCTCGAACGGGTCTAGAATCATACCTGGAGTGCTGAATAAGTGTGGATATCTGCTCCGCATGTCCTCCTCAGACTCCCATGTCGCCTCCTCGATTGGTTGGCCCCTCCACTGGACCTTTCCGGCGGAAACCCTCTTGGACCTCAACTGGCGATCCTGCCTGTCAATGATAGAAATTGGCTCCTCCTCGTAACCCAACCTCTCATCTAGCTGAATGGTTATGAAATCCACCACATGAGAGATGTCGGTGTGGTACCTCCGGAGCATGGACACATGAAAAACCGGATGAACTCCTGATAAACTGGGAAGTAGAGCGAGCTCATAAGCAACCTCTCCAACTCACCTCAACACCTCAAATGGACCTATAAACCTTGGGCTCAGCTTGCCCTTCTTTCCAAACCTCATAATACCCTTCATCGGCGAGGCTTTCAACACAACCTTTTCTCACTCCATAAATGATACATCACGCGCCTTATGATCCACGTAACTCTTCTGTCTGGACTGTGTTGTGCGAAGCCTCTCCTGAATCAACCTTACTTTCTCCAAAGCATCCTTCACCAGGTCGGTGCCATATAACGTAGCCTCGCCAGGCTCAAACCACCCGATAGGAGAATGACATCGCCTACCATACAAAGCCTCAAATGGAGCCATATCAATGCCGGACTGATAACTGTTATTATAAACAAACTCGGTCAAGGGCAAGATCTGGTCCCACTGCCCTCCAAAGTCAATCACACATGCTTTGAGCATGTCCTCCAATATCTGAACTGTCCGCTCCGAATGCCCATCGGTCTGAGGGTGGAGTGCTGTGCTGAGCTCTACCTGGGTGCCTAACTCACTTTGTACTGCTCTCCAGAAGTGCGAGGTGAACTGAGGACCTCGGTCTAATATAATGGACACAGGAAAACCGTGCAACCGAACTATCTCCCGAATGTAGATCTGGGCCAACCTCTCAGAAGTATAAGTAGTAGCTACTGGAATGAAATGCACCGACTTGGTAAACCAATCAACAATGACCCAAACCGTATCAACCTTCCGCAGAGTTCAAGGCAACCCAACTACTAAGTCCATAGTGATGCGCTCCCATTTCCACTCAGGTATAGGCATCTGTTGAAGTAGGCCTCCTGGCCTTTGGTGCTCATACTTGACCTACTTGCAATTTAGACACCTAGCCACATACTCCACTATGTCTTTCTTCATCCGCCTCCACCAGTAATGCTGCCTCATGTCACGATACATCTTCGTAGCACCAGGATGAATATAATACCGTGAGCTGTGAGCCTCCTCCATAATCCTCTACCTCAAGCCATCAACATTAAAGACACATAGGCAACCTTGAAGTATCATAACCCCATCCTAGACAATAGAAACCTCCTTGGCACCACCCTGTACCACTATCTCCCGAAAAGCCACCAAGTGCGGATCATCTAACTGCCTAGCCTTGATCTCCCCCAATAATGAAGACTGAGCAACCACGCGTGCAAGAACTCGACAGGGCTCTGAAAGGTCTAACCTCACCAAGCGATTAGCCAATGACTGAATGTCCAAAGCTAAAGGTCTCTCCTCCGCTGAAATGAAAGCCAAGCTACCCATACTCTCTGCTTTCCTGCTTAAGGAATCTGCAACAACATTCACCTTGCCCGGATGATAAAGAATGGTGATGTCATAATCCTTCAACAACTCAAGCCACCTACGCTGCCTCAAAATAAGATCCCTCTGCTTGAACAAGTGCTGCAAGCTATGGTGGTCTGTATAAGCCTCACAGATCGTGCACAGGGTAATTCTTCTCGTGAACCTTCAGCTGCCATGAAGCATATGCTATAACTCGCCCCTCCTGCATCAACACACAACCCAAACCAACGCGTGAAGAGTCGCAATAAACTATATACATCTTAGAACCGGAAGGCAATACAGAACTGGTGTTGAGGTCAATGCTGACTTGAGCTTATGAAAGCTCGCCTCACAATTTCGGACCATCGGAATGGGGCATTTTTCTGACTCAATCTAGTCAGAGAAGCTGCGATGGATGAAAAACCCTCCAGAAATCGGTGATATAACCTGCCAGACCCAAGAAGCTCCTGATCTCTGTAGCTGAAGTAGGGCGTGGCCAACTCTGAACTGCCTCAATCTTCTTAGGATCCACCTTGATACCCTCTCCGGATACCACATGTCCCAATAATGCCATAGAATCTAACTAAAACTCACACTTGGATAACTTAGCGTACAACTTCTGTTCTCACAAGGTCTGGAGCACAACTCTCAAATGCTGCTCGTGCTCCCCCAGGCTACGTGAGTAAATCAGAATGTCATCAATAAAGACAATGGCGAAAGAATCAATATAAGGCCTAAACACCATGTTCATCAAGTCCATAAATGTTGCTGGGGAATTAGTCAAGCCAAAAGACATCACCAGGAACTCATAATGACCATATCTCGTACGAAAGGCAGTCTTCGGAACATCCGAGTCCCGAATCTTCAGCTGATGGTACCCCGATCTCAAGTCAATCTTAGAAAACACCTGAGCACCCTGAAACTGGTCAAACAAATCATCGATATGCCACAACGGGTACTTATTCTTGATGGTGACCTTGTTCAACTTGCGGTAGTCAATATACATCTGCATAGTCCCATCATTCTTCTTCACAAATAACACTGGAGCACCCCAAGGCGATACACTCGGTATGATAAACCCCTTAGCCAACAACTCCTCAAGCTGTTCTTTCAATTCCTTCAGAGCCATACAGTATGGGGGAATAGAGAGAGGCTGGGTGCCTGGAGCTAAGTCAATGCAAAAATCAATGTCACGATCCGGTGGCATGCCTGGAAGGTCTGAAGGGAACACATCAGCAAACTCTCGAACTACTGGCACTGAATCAATCATAGGAGACTCGGCGGTGGTGTCCCGCACACAAGCAAGATAAGCCAAACAACCCTTCTCGACCATACGTCGAGCCTTTAGGAAAGAAATAACCTGACTAGCTGCACTAACTGAGGAACCTCTCCACTCCAATCTCGGCAACTCGGGCATGGCTAGAGTAATAGTCTTGGCATGGAAATATAGAACGACATGATAGGGAGATAGCCCATCCATTCCCAAGATGACCTCAAAATCAACCATGTCAAGAAATAGGAGGTCCGCTCTGGTCTCGAACCCACAGAATATAACCACATAGGACCGATATATCCGATCCACAACCACAGAATCGCCTACAGGAGTTGACACATAAACATTAGTACCCAAGGACTCGCGAGGAGTATCCAGGAAATGAGAAAATAAGGATGATACATATGAACAAGTGGACCCTGGATCAAATAATATCGATGCATCCCTATCGCATACTGAAATAATACATGTGATCACGACATCTGATACTAATACATCTAGTATGGCCGGGAAAGCATAGAATCTACCTGGAGCACCGGATGGCTGACCTCCACCGGTATGAACAAGAGCTGACTGGGCTCCCCCAGTCTGGCCTCCACCTCTAGGATGACCCCTGCCAGCCGGTCCTCCACCTCTGGGTGGCCGGACCGCTGGTGCTGATCTCATAGGCTGGTGACCCTGATGCACTGCCTTGCCCCGAAGCCTGGGACAATACCTCTTCATATGACCTGGATCCCCACACTCATAACAACCTTCCGGCACCATGGCATGCTGCCTTGAAGAAGAACCCTGAATAGCTGGAGGGCGGTGTGAACTCTCTGGCATAGCACTGAAGTAAGGGCTGGAAGACCCCTGATGGCTAGAATATCCGCTGGAGGAACCCTGAATAGCTGGCGGGCGATAAGAACTCTCCGGCATAGCGTTGAAATAAGGCCTCGCTAGAGCACCTCGGGGAGGTGGTGGGGGTGCTGAATATGGGGGCCTACTGGGCTGGCCCCTACCAAACTGACCTCTGCCCCTAGCTGGAGCACCTCTGAATTCCCCAGAGAATCTAGATCTCTTATCATGATGCCCCTGCTCTCTGCTCCTCGACCGATAACCCTCGATCCTGCGAGCAATCTCCACCACAAGCTGATAAGAAGTCCCCATCTCCACCTCTTGGGCCATGTTGGCCCTAATACCTGGATGCAAACCAGCTACAAATCTCTGCGCTCTCTCTGCATCAGTAGGAAGAAATATGAGTGCATAACGAGACAATTCAAAAAACCTAGCCTCGTAGCCGGTCACTGACATCTGGCCCTGCTCCAACTGCTCAAACCGATACCACAGATCTTCCCTCTCAGAGGGTGGAATATACCGGTCCAGGAATAGCTGAGTGAACTGCTCCCAGGTGATAGGAGGAGAATCTGCCGGTCTGCTAAGAATGTAGGACTGCCATCATCTACGGGCCCTGCCCTCTAGCTGAAAAGTGGTGAAGTCAACTCCATTGGACTCCAGTATCCTCATGTTGTGCAGTCTGTCCCTGCACCTATCAATAAAGTCATGTGCGTGCTCATGGCGCTCGCCTCCGAAGATAGGAGGGTGCAACCTGGTCCACCTGTCCAATAGCTTCTGCGGATCACCGTCCGCAGCTGGTCTGGACTCAGGTGATGATGCTACTGGCTGGACCCCGCCCACAAGCAGTGTACCGGGGTTTGATATACTGTTGTTGTATGTCCGACGGCCTGTGTAGTAGGGGTCTGTGCTCCCCCTCCCTCCTGAGATGTGGCCGGATCCGCTGGAAATAAACCAGCCTGAGTCATGGTGTCCATGAACCGCATCATACGGCCCATGACCTCCTAGAATCCCGGCGCCGTCATGAAGTCCCACGGGGCAGGATCTACTGCGGGCACCTCGCCCTGCTCCTCAGTGATGGGATCCTCTACTGGATTCGCTGGTGGTGCAACTGGAACAGCTCTGGGACGCCCTCGTCCCCTACCTCAGGCCAGTGCCCTCCCCCAACCTCTGCCACGGCCTCGGATGACAGGGGTAGCGGCCCCTCCCGGGTCTGAAACGTCGGTTGCGCGCGTCCTCACCATTTGTGAGAGAATAGAAGAGTGCTATTTAGTATACCATCAACTGCACGATAGAAGATGAATAAAGAGATATTTCCTAACACCCTATAGCCTCACGAAGATAAATATAGACGTCTCCGTATCGATCCGCAAGTCTCTATTGGGTTTGCCCGTAACTTGTGAGACCTACGTGAACCTAGTGCTCTGATACCATGTTGTCACGACCCAAATACTTACCCAAGTCGCGATGGCGCCCAACACCGTTGTCAGGCAGGCAAACATTAATTCATTAGTGAGTTTCATTTAATTTACCAAAACATTTCCATCACTTACTTGATTTAGATTTTTCACAATAGGTAAAAGAGGATAACTTGGACAATCTTAAACAGAATTAGTCATGATAGTCATAGTTTGATAATTACATCCCAAAAATATAATGTCTACTAATGTGTGTGCCAGGAATTAGTGTCACAAGTCTACAAGCATCTAGTAGAATAATATCAAAGGAATAAAAGTTTGTCCTACTGTCTGAGTAAGTATAGTCAGAAATGGCAAAAGAATAGCTCCAAAGTGCTGCTGGAAATCGTCAGGAGAAACAGCTCACCGTGAAGTCTTGACTAGGTATAAATCAGGAACGAGCCCCGGGCTGATACCCAGATGCACCTGCCTCATAACCTGTACAATTAAGTATAGAGCGTAGCACGAGTACATAAAATAATATGTACCAAGTAAGTATCTCGTCTAATCTCGAAGAAGTAGTGACGAGAGGTCGACTTGACACTTACTAGGGTCCAATCAGTAAATTTAAGTAAATTTTTTAAAGAGAACAACAAGTAAGCATGGATAGTAGAGCGATAAATATCGAATCGTAATCAAAATCTAATTACGTGGTGAAACACCAATATACAAATTTTTCAGTTCATTTTTCCAGGATATTCAACAGATCAACAGTCATAAAAATATCAAGCAAATAGCATGCGCATAATGGATTAAGGACAAACGTCCTGGGCCAACATAATAACCATAAATGTGCACTGCCGAAGGGTTGAATGGCGCGAACCATAGATGCATCTATTAACCTACAGTGGCATACGACCCTCTCCCATGATACTAGGGGAAAGAATTACTCCGCTCGCGGAATATAAATTGCGAAGAGGTCACATGCAAACACAACATTTTCTTTAAATCCTTTCCAAAGTAACAATTCGTTTAAAAACACCACGTTTTAGGTTTCCTAGAAACAAAGTTTCATACAATGAAGTCACAAGGCATATAGTTCAATTTAATGAAATTCACAAGGCATGGTGTGAACCTAACTACCCGAACATAACAAGAATAGTCACTACGAAAGGACTCTCGACACCTCGTACGTACGTAGTCCCCAAAAATAATAACACATGATCATTTATTTCACCTATGGGGACAATTCCCTCTTACAAGGTTAGAAAGGAGACATACCTCATGCCAAGTCTACTTTCTGGGTCAAGAATGCGCCCGAAACTCCGAATTTGTTGCCCAAGGCCTCGAAACTAGCCAAACATCATATTAACAAGTCAATCTATGCTCAAAAGTCCATAATTCTCCTACTTAAATGATCATTTCAACCTTAATTGGAAAATCCGAAAAATACAACCCCGGGCCCACATGCTCAGATTCCGGAAAAGTTTGAAGGAAATAATCACCCATAGCCTAAGGATCAATATTATACAGTTTTTGTATGATTCCATAATCAATTTCTTGGTAAATTCTCATTTTTATCAAAACCCTAGGTTTACCTATGATTTCCACTAATTTAATGTGTTAATCTACCCAAAACGTCAAGTAATAAACTCCTTTTATGGTAGGAATTACTTACCTTAAGATTCCTAGGTCGATTCCCCTCTTTACCAACTCTCCAAATCGCCCAAAGTGATGAAAAATGGTTCAAAAATGGTTAAGTCTCGCATTTAAGATGACCTCACTGCCTATAGGTTTTTCGCACCTGCGACTCGAGGACCGCGTCTGCGGAGAAGGGGAAGGGGGCCTTGCTTCGCACCTGCGGAGCGGAGTCCGCACCTGCGGCTCCGCTTCTGCGGAACAGGGTCCGAATCTGCGGAAAATAGGCAACTCCCTCAGAGGTCGCACTTGCGGGGCTAGGACCGCAGAAGCGGTCTCGCACCTGCGGCTATCCCTCCACAGGTGCGGTCGCACCAGATCTGATGCACCAACAAACATTTAAGGCTGGTTTTTGCCTCGCGCCATGCCCGAATGGCATTCGGGCCCACCCGATACCCCGTCCAAATATACTAACAAGTCCTAAATCATTATACAGACTCGCTCGACCTTCGGAATGTCTGAAACAATGCCAAATCTAAAAATCATACCCCAAAACCTATTGGATCAAACTTAAGAACTTTAAGTTCTTGAATTCACTTTCAACACGCCGATACATACCTATACTACTCGGAATGATGCTAAATTTTGCGAGCAAGTCATAAATGACATAACGGAACTATTCACGGCCTCGGAATTCCGTTTGGGCCTCGATAACACAAAAACACGTTCCAAACGTCAAGTTTGAACTTAAGGAAACCTTATTTCGCTATTAGGCGCCGAAACGCTTCCAGGTCATCCAAAACCCGTTTCGAACATACGCCCAATTCCAAAATCATCATATAAACTACCAGAACCTTCAAATCTCGATTCCGAGGTTGTTTACGAAAAATGTTGACCGAAGTCTAACTTGGCCTTAAAGGCCAACCTTAAGGAACTAAGTATTCTTAAACCACTCCAAACCCCTCCAAACCTTGAACCACCCGTCCCCGCAAGTCATAAATTAGTAAAAGCAACTACGGGAAGTCTCATTTAGGGGCATGGGGTTCTGAAATGCAAAACGATCTGTCGGGTCGTTACATTAGGGAAAGTATGAAATCAGTAGAAAATACAAAGTAAGGAAAAAAATCACACGAGATGGTATGAATAGAAGCAGAATAGTGTTAAAAGATCACCAAATCAAACCTAATTAGGTCCGATTGAAAGGGTTTGAAACCCTAATTTGGGGTAAGTAAGAATCACAAAAAGAAATGAACATGATCGTTACTCATAAAGAATCGATGATGAATATAGACGGAATAGCCACAGAAATCAGAGAGTTGAACCGATTTGGTTCGAGTTTTGCAAGATTTGCTTGCCATGTTAGGAAATTAACTAAATAGGATCATAGACGAGTGGCCAGTGGTGAGGAGAGGCGAATAAGGTAAGGAATCCATGGTGGATTCTGTTTTGGGGTCGGATTTTGGGGGGTTTGATAGAACAGCGGCTAGGGTTCATGAGAGATGAGAGACGAGAGAGTTTTAGGGCGGCGGGGGTTAGAGAATGATTTAGGGTTTGGGGTGGGTTAGCTTCATTAAAAGAGGGAATAGATGTGGGTTTTTTATCTCAGATATCAACGGCCACGATTTAAAAAGGGATTGGGTCGGGTATTTAAGCGGGTATGGGGACTAGGCTAATGGGTTTTGGGCCAAGGGTGTTGGGTTGGTGTGTTAGGTCCAAAAAATAGGATTAAAAATAGGCTATTATTTAAATACCCAATATTTAGCAAAAAGTTAATTTATAAAAATAATTAATAAATAACAAAAATATTATTTGTGCATGAAAATGATATAAAATGATTACTTAACATTATTAAAATATAAATAGTCATTTTCTGTATAAATAATGTAATTATATATGTATATGGGCTATTATTGCAAAATTTGCAATTTAACTCTAAAAATGCAAATGTAATTTTGATAAATGTACTAAAAATATTTAAAACATCATATTGGTATAAATGATAAGTTTAGATGATTAAATAATCATAAAAATTATTTGGAGGGTAATTGTTGGATATTTATATAATAAAATACAGAAATAAATTGATTTAAAGTCTTTAAAAATCATGGAAAATTATAAAAAATACTTGTGTATGCTTGTAAATCAAATGATGATGTATATGCACTATTTTGAAAGTGTGTGTGTGTGTATGTATATATATATATATATATATATATATATATATATATATATATATACAGGGTATCAATAATACATTCACAACGAGGTCATATGGGTGTCACGACCCCAAATCCTAACTAGTCGTGATGGCGCCTATAGTGGAACTAGGCTAGCCACTACCACGTAACAATACATTTCGTTTAATAAAATTCTCGAAATCATTAATAATTTCTCATAATAAGTAATAAACTTTCAAATCTTTAAGCAACAATAATAATCTAATAGTCTAAACTATTCCCCAGAACTGGAGTCAAACTGATCACGAGCATCTAAGAATAAGGATAATACTGCTAATCTAATAATATACTGTCTCAAAACAAAATACTAAACACTAAATGTCGGAAGAGAAATGGAGAAGTTGCGGACACTGGACAGCTACCTCAAAATCCCAAAGCTGATGTCGAACGAACGCAAAGGACTACTGCTCAGAACTCGTACATGGATCTGCACACAGAGGTGCATAAAGTAATGATGAGTACGCCAACTTAGTAGTAATGTAAATAATTCAAGTCTGAAGATAAGAAACACACAGCACAAAACACCAATCCACAGATAGTAAAAATATTGAGTCTCAATAAAGTATACATTTAATACATAAGTTTGAAGACCAGTTTCCATAAAAATCCTTTGAACAAGTATATTTCTCCAAATGTTTCTCAGTAAAACTTCCAAAAATATCAGTTTGAAAGATGAAAAGAATCATAATCAAAACTCAGGAAACTAGCATTATAAACTGCCCCTCGGGCCAAATCATCACTCATAAATAGTCACTCAGCATCTCACCATCACTCAGCAACAATCACTCAGCACCTCACAGTCACTCATACCTCCCAATCACTCGTCACTCGGCACTCAGCACTCGCACTCAGTGGGTACCTACGCTCACTAGGGGTGTGTACAGACTCCGGAGGGGCTCCTACAGCCCAAGCGCTATAAACAAGCCAAATCATGGCATCAATCACTCAGGCACTCGACCTCTCTCATCATCATAAACATCCTCACAACATTGGCCCTCGGCCTCACTCAGTCACACACTCCAACATGCCACTCGGGCCATAAATAAACGGGGTTCTCGACCCAAATCAGTATTTCATTTCAATAATAATATTTATCAATAAATCTAAGTGTCAAAAAATTTATCAGGAAAGACTGAGTGTAAAATCATAAGTACTACGTGAGGAATATAAAAAAATAGCCCCCAAGGGGTTGAAACAGATCGCCACTAGGCCCCAAACGTGGCTTACAACCCAAATATATCAAGACATAGTAATATTATTTAACATACGCTTTAAAAGCAGTTTCGCAACTCAATAGTTGTCTCAAAAGGAACATATTTCCAAATTTCCAATTCGTGCACGCCCTACACTCGTCATCCAGTGTGTGCGTCACTCCAAAACCGTGAAAGGATGTAAAGTCTGGGGTTTCATACCCTCAGGACATGATTTAAAGATATTACTTACCTCAAAGTAGCCCGAAAAGCTACTCCGCAACACGCTTGCCTCTCGAATCAACTTCTGAGTGCTCCAAATCTATCAAGTTCACATTTTTCACATCAAATTATGCTAAGGGGATGAAACTCAATCGAAAGATATCAAGTTTATGCACAAAACCCGAAATTAGCCAAAACCTGACCCCCGGTACCGCATCTCGGAACTTGGCAAACTTTATACCAAAACGATCCTCATCATCTCACGAGTCCGTACATATAAAGAACTCTGAAATCAGAGTCTAAATGACCCCTCAAATCACCCATAAAAGGTCTCTTAAACTCAAGCCCTAGTTTCCCCTTTTTTACTAATTAAACACTGTTAATTGAGTCTAAAAATCTTACCTCAATGAAGAACAAACATTTCCCTCTCCAAAACCCCTCAAAAAGCTCAGAACCCGCACAACAATGGTGAAAAGAGGGCTAAAAATCGTTAAGTCCCCTTATTATACTTTTCTGCCCAGGATTTTCGCACCTGCGACCTTTTTCTCGCACCTGCGGTCCGCACCTGCACTCAGGTGGACCGAACCTGCGGTTTTTCATTAAACCGGACAATTACTCGTACCTGCGGCTCCACTTCCGTACCTGCGACCTCGCAGGTGCGGTCCAGTGTCCGCATTCGTGACTTTCCCCTGGCTGACGAGATTCCGCATCTGCGGAGACTTTTTCCGCTCCTGCGACCCGCACTTGCGATTCCCCATCCGCAGGTGCGGTTACACCAGTAAATTTACTTCAGCAGTTGATGCTGCATTTTTCAAGCCTAACAATTCCCGTTTACCATCTCAAATCAATCACGAGTCCCCCGGGACCCCAACCAAACATACCAACACATCATAAATGATCACACTAACATAGTTGCACTCTCGGAACACCCAAAATAACATCAAAACACCAAAATCACATCAAATTCAAGCCTAAGAACTTTGAATTTTCTAAATTCCACTAACGATGCCGAAACAAACCAAAACACATCCGATTGACCTAAAATTTTGCACACATATCCAAAATGACATTACGAACTTGTTCCAACTTCCGAAATTCCATTCCGACCCCGATAGCCTATTTTCCACTGCCAACCGGAAATCACCAAAAACTAACTTTGGCTAATTCAAGCCTAATTCTACACCGGACATCACAAAAATATTCCGAACACACTCCTAAGTCCCAAATAACCTAACAAAGCTAGCCATAAAATCTGTATTCCGACGTCGTTTACCAATAAGTCAACTCCCAGTTGACTTTTCCAACTATAAAGCTAATTTTAGAGACTTAGTGTCTCAATTCTCACTATAACATTCCGAAACCAAGCCAACCGACTCTAACACATCATAAACGGTATAACCAACCTATGAAAAGGCAAAACAGTAAATATAATGCAGATTCTACTGAACGACCGGCCGAGTTGTTACATTCTCCCCCTCTTAAACAAACGTTCGTCCTTGAACGGGTCTAGAAACATACTTGGAGTCTCAAACAAGCGAGGATATCTTCTCTGCATCTCCCGCTCGGTCTCCCAAGTAGCCTCCTCCACTGGTTGGCCTCTCCATTGTACCTTCACTGAAGCTATATCCTTAGACCTCAACTTTCTGACCTGACGACCCAAAATGGCCACTGGCTCTACCTAATATGACATATCACTCTCGAGCTGAACTGTGCTAAAGTCCAAAATATGAGACGGGTCACTAATATACTTCCGGAGCATCGACACATGGAATACCGGATGCACACTCGATAAGCCGGGTTGCAAGGCAAGTCTATAAGCCACCTCTCCAATCTTCTGAAGCACCTCAAAAGGACCAATAAACCGGGGACTTAGCTTTCCTCTCTTCCCGAACCTCATAACACCCTTCATGGGTGATACCTTCAGCAGTACCTTATCACCTTTCATAAAAGACACATCCCGGACCTTCCGGTCCACATAGCTCTTCTGCTAGACTGCGCCGTGCAAAGTCGCTCCTGGATCAACTTCACCTTCTCCAACGCATCCTGAACCAAGTCTGTGCCCAATAGCCTAGCCTCAACCGGCTTAAACCAACCAACCGGAGGCCTACACTTCCTACCATATAGAGCTTCATACGGGGCCATCTGAATACTGGACTGGTAGTTGTTATTATATGCAAACTCTGCGAGTGGCAGAAACGGATCCCACGCACCCCCAAAATCAATCACACAGGCACGCAACATGTCCTCCAAAATCTGAATAGTCCGCTCCGACTGCCCGTCGGTCTGAGGATGAAATGCAGTGCTCAAATCTACCTGAGTACCCATACCTCTCTGCACGGCCTTCCAAAACTGAGATGTGAACTGAGTACCTTTGTCAGAAATGATAGAAATCGGAACTCCATGCAATCGGACAATCTCCTGGATGTAGATACCAGCTAACCGCTTCGAAGTATAAGTAGTACTGATAGGAATGAAGTGTGCGGACTTGGTCAGCTGATCCATAATGACCCAAATAGCATCAAAACCCTTCGAAGTCCATGGAAGCCCAACTACAAAGTCCATAGTGATCTGCTCCCACTTCCACTCCCACTCCGGAATATCTAACCTCTGATGTAACCCACCTAGTCTCTGGTGCTCATACTTGACCTGCTGGCAGTTGAGACACAGTGCTACATACTCAAAAATATTTCTCTTCATCCGCCTCCACCAATACTACTGTCTCAGATCTTGATACATCTTCGCGGCACCCGGATGGATGGAATACCGCGAGCTGTGGGCCTTTGCTAATATCAACTCTCAAAGACCATCTACATTGGGCACGCAAATACGGCCCTGCATCATCATAACCCCGTCATCACCAATAGTCACATCCCTGGCATCACCTCGATGGACCCTGTCTTGAAAACGAACAAGTGTCGGTCATCATACTGGCGTGCTCTAATCTGATCATAAAGAGAAGACCGAGAAGCCATGCTAGCTAATACCCGTGGAGGCTCTGACAAATCCAATCTCACCAACTGACCCGCTAAAGCCTGAACATCAAGTGTTAAAGGTCGCTCTGCTGCTGAAAGGTAAGCTAGACTCCCCAAACTCTCGGCTCTGCGACTCAAAGCATTGGTCACTACATTGGCCTTCCTCGGATGATACAAATAGTGAGGTCATAATCCTTGAGAATCTCCAACCATCTCTTCTGACGCAAATTCAAGTCCTTCTGCTTCAGCAGGTACTGCAGACTACGATGATCGGTGAAAATCTCACACTGTACCCCATACAAATAATGGCGCCAAATTTTCAAGGCATGAACAATGGCAGCTAACTCAAGATCGTGCACTGGATAATTCTTCTCGTGCACCTTCAACTGTCTAGACGCGTAGGCAATCACCTTACTGTTCTGCATCAATAGCGCTCCCAAACCAACTCTAGAAGCATCACAGTAGACTGTATAAGAACCTGAACAAGTAGGCAAAACCAATACTGGAGTTGTGGCCAATGCTGACTTGAGCTTCTGAAATCTCTCCTCACACTCATAAGACAATCTTAATGGAGCACCCTTCTAGGTCAATCTGGTCAAAGGTGAAGCAATAGAAGAGAATCCCTCCACAAAGCGACGGTAATGTCCCGCTAGACCAAGGAAACTCCTAATCTCTGTAGCTGAGGACGGTCTGGGCCAACTCTCTACCGCCTCTATCTTCTTTGGATCAACCTGAATACCCTCACTGGACACCACGTTCCCCAAGAACGCTACTAAACCAAGCCAAAACTCACACTTGGAGAATTTCGCATAAAGCTTCTTCTCCCTCAACCTCTGCAACACAACCCTCAAATTCTGAGCATGCTCCTTCTGGCTACGAGAATAAACCAGGATGTCATCAATGAACACAATGACGAAAGAATCAAGGTAAGACTAAAATACATTGTTCATAAAATGCATGAACGCGGTTGTGGCATTGGTCAGCCCAAATGACATAACCAGAAACTCATAATGACCATATCTGGTCCTGAAAGAACTCTTCGGAATGTCAAAATCCCGAATCTTCAACTGATGATACCCAGACCTCAAGTCAATCTTAGAGAACACTCTAGCTCCCTGAAGCTGGTCAAACAAGTCATCAATACGGGGAAAAGGATACCGGTTCTTCACCGTAACCTTATTTAGCTGATGATAATCAATACACGTGCGCATGGAGCAATCTTTCTTTTTCACAAACAACACCGGTGCACCCCAAGGTGACACACTAGGCCAAATGAACCCCTTATCGAAGAGTTCCTGAAGCTGCTCTTTCAATTCTTTCAACTCCACTAGTGCCATACGATAGGGTGGAGTAGAGATAGGCTGGGTGCCTGTCACCAAATCAATACCAAAATCAATGTCCTTGTCAGGTGTCATGCCTGGCAGGTTTGCAAAAAATACATCCGGAAAATCACGGACCAAAAGAACAGAATCAATAGAAGGAGTCTCACTACTAACATCCCTCACAAAAGCCAGATAAGATTCACATCCTTTCTCAACCATACGCTGAGCCTTCAATTAAGAAATCACTCTGCTAGGCACATGCTCAATAGACCCTCTCCACTCAACTCTCGGAACTCCGGGCATAGCCAGGGTCACGGTCTTAGAGTGATAATCAAGAATAGCATGACATGGGGATAACCAATCCATGCCCAGTATCATATCAAAATCAACTATGCTGAGCAAAAACAAGTTTACTCGGGTCTCCAGACCCCCAATAGATATCACACACGACCGGTACACACGGTCAACAACAATATTATCGCCCATCGGATTCAAAACATGAACAGACGTAACTAAAGACTCATGGGTCATACTCATAAAGTGAGAAAAATATGATGAAACATAATAGTATGTGGAACCAGGGTCAAATAAAGCCAAAGAATCACTGCGACAGACTGAGATAGTACATGTAATCACCGCATCGGAGTCCATAACATCAGGCCTACTGAGAGTGCATAAATATGTGGCTGGCCTCCACCTCCTCGACCTCCCCTTCTAGGACGGCCTCTAGTTGCCTGACCACCACCCCTGGCTGCCTGGGTAGTTGGTGAAGTGACTGGGGCTGATGTCGAGGGCTGAACCCTCTGCTGAGATGAACTACCAGGATGACGAGGACACTGCCTCCACCCATGTCCAAACTCTCTACACTCGAAGCAACTACCTGGAGCTTGAGATGGGGACTGAAGGGAACCCCTGCCACCATGATAACCATCAGATGAACCATGCATAGAAGAACCCTGAAATGATGATACTCTAGAGGAGCTTTGAGCTAGAAGGGAACTAAAGGATGAACGTCCAGGATACGAGCTGCGGGGGTCCTACCCCGAAGATGCGCCACTATAAGCTGGGCGAGATGGCTGAGGAGGTATAAATGTACAACCTCTGCTGTGCTGAAACTGCCCTCTGGAAGGGGCACCACTGAAGCTACCTGATCCTCGAGGCCTCTTAGCCTCCCTCTCCTCTTGCTCCTGCCCGCGAACCGACTCAATATCCCTAGAAATGTCAACAACCTGCTCGAATGATGCACCTGACACCCTTTCTCTAGTCATCAAAATCTGAAGCTAATACGTGAGACCATCTACAAACCTCCTGATCCTCTCCCTATTTGTAGGGACTAACTCAGAATCATGCCGAGCCAACTAAGAAAACCACATCTCGTACTGTGTAACTGACAACTCCCCCTGGCGTAGCTGCTCAAACTGCCTGCACTGCTCCTCTCTGTGGGACTGAGGAACATACTTCTCCAAAAAGATAGTGGAGAACTGCTGCCAGGTGAGGGGTGCTGAACCAACCGGCCTACGCCTATCAAATTCCTCCCACAAAGTGAAAGCAGCATCAGCAAACTGAAATGTAGCAAACGAGACCCCACTGGTCCCAAGAATTCCAGCTGTACGGAGTATCCTCTGGTACTTATCCAGAAAAAACTTGGGCATCCTCACCCTCTGTGCCGCTGAAAGTCGGAGGCTGAAGTCTACTCAACCTCTCCAGCCTGCGCTGCTCATCCTCGAGCATAGTTAGGACCACATAGTCCAGAACTGGAGCAACCGGCTATGCTGGGACTGCCCCCGGTGGCTGAAAACCCTGTACAACCTGCTCAGGTGTCCGGGCAGTTAGAGTCAAGGTGCCTCCCCCGGCCTGAGTTGTAGCGGGAGTAGTAGACATAGCAACTGCCTGGGTCTGAGCCTGTCCCGCTGGGGCACCCTCAGCGGGAACCTGATCCTGAATAGTAGGGGGATCCACTGGTATTGCCCCGGTTGCTGCACGGGCTGGTCCCCTAACTCTAACCCAGCCTCGACCCCTCGTGGGTCCAGCTGGTGTCTGGTCACCCTGATCCGTAGCGCGTGTCCTCACCATCTATGAGAGAATGAAACAACAGGAGTTTAGATTTCCAGAATCAATAGAATGGCACGACAGAGTTCAAGAAAATGATATTTTTCCTAAGAGTTATGTAGCCTCTCGAAGATAAGTACAAACGTCTCCGTACCGATCCGCAAGACTCTACTAAACATGCTCATGACCGTTGAGTCCTATGTAACCTAGTGCTCTGATACCAACTTGTCACGACCCCAAATCCTAACTGGTCGTGATGACACCTATAGTGGAACTAGGCTAGCAATTATCACGTAACTACACATTTTTTTTAATAAAATTCTCAAAATCATTAATAAATTCTCATAATAAGTAATAAACTTTCAAATCTTTAAGCAACAATAATAATCTAACAGTCTAAACTATTCCCCAGAATTGTAGTCAACTGATCACGAGCATCTAAGAATAAGGATAATACTGCTAATGTCATAATATACTATCTCAGAACAAAATACTAAACACTAAATGTAGGAAGGGAAATGGAGAAGCTGCGTACGCTGGACAATTACCTCGAAATCCAAAAGCTGATGCCGAAAAAACGCAAAGGACTACTGCTCAGAACCAGTACCTGGATCTGCACATAGAGGTTCAGGGAGTAATGATAAGTACGCCAACTCAGTAGAAATGAAAATAAATCCATTCTGAAGATAAGAAACACACAACACAAAACACCAATCCAAAAATAGTAAAAATATTGAGTCTCAATAAAGTATACATTTAATACATAAGTTTGAAAACCAGTTTTCGTAAAAATCCGTTGAACAAGTATATTTCTCCAAATGTTTCTCAGTAAAACTCCCAAAAATATCAGTTTGAAAGATGAAATGAATCATAATCAAAACTCAGCAAAATATCATTATAAACTGCCCCTCGGGCCAAATCATTACTCATAAATAGTCACTCAGCATCTCACCATCACTCAGCAACAGCACTCAGCACCTCACAATCACTCATACCTCCCAATCACTCGCCACTCGGCACTCGCACTAAGTAGGTACCTACGCTCACTGGGGGTGTGTACAGACTCTGGAGGGGCTCCTACAGCCCAAGCGCTATAAACAAGCCAAATCATGGAACCAATCACTCAGGAACTTGACCTCTCTCATCATCATAAAAATCCTCACAACATTGGCCCTCGGCCTCACTCGTCAAACACTCTCAACATGCCACTTGGGCCATAAATAAACGGGGTTCTCGACCCAAATCAGTATTTCATTTCAAGAAAAATAATTATCAATAAATCTGAGTGTCAAACAATTTATCAGGAAAGACTGAGTGTAAAATCATAAGTACTACGTGAGGAATATCAGAAAATAGCCCCTAAGGGGTTAAAACAGATCGACATTAGGCCCCAAACGTGGCTTACAACCCAAATATATGAAGACATAGTAATATTATTTAACATATGCTTTAAAATCAGTTTCGCAACTCAATAGTTGCCTCAAAAGGAACATATTTCCAAATTTCCAATTCGTTCACACCCCACACTCGTCATCCAGTGTGTGCGTCATTCCAAAACCGTGAAAGGATATAAAGTCCGGGGTTTCATAGCCTCGGAACAGGATTTAAAGAAATTACTTACCTCAAACTAGCCTGAAAAGCTACTCCGCAACACGCTTGCCTTTCGAATCAACTTCTGAGTGCTCCAAATCTATCAAGATCAGATTTTTCACATCAAATTATGCTAAGGGGATGAAACTCAATCGAAAGATATCAATTTTATGCACAAAACCCGAAATTAGCCAAAACCCGACCCCCGGGCTCTCATCTCGGAACTCGACAAACTTTATACCAAAATGATCCTCATCATCTCACGAGTCTGTACATACAAAACAACTCTGAAATCGAAGTCGAAATAACCCCTCAAATGACCCCTAAAAGGTCTCTTAAACTCAAGCCCTAGTTTTCCCTGTTTCACTGATTTTCCCTAATTAAACGTTGTTAATTTGGTCCTTAATCACATATAAGTCCAAAAATCTTACCTCAATGAAGAAAAAACGTTTCCCTCTCCAAAAACCCTCAAAAATCTCGGAACTCACACAACAATGGTGAAAAGAAGGCTAAAAATCGTTAAGTCCCCTTATTATACTTTTCTGCCCAGGCTTTTCGCACCTGCGGCCTTTTTCTTGCACCTGCGCTCAAGCGGACCGCACCTGTGGTTTTTCATTAAACCGGACAGTTTTTTGCACCTGCGGCTCCACTTTCGCACCTGCGACCTCGCTGGTGCGGTTACACCAGTAAATTCACTTCAGCAGCTGATGCTGCATTTTTCAAGCCTAAAAATTCCCGTTAACCATCCGAAATCAATCCCGAGCCCCTCGAGACCCAACCAAACATACCAACACACCATAAATGATCATTCAAACTTAATCGCACTCTCGGAACACCCAAAATAACATCAAAACACCAAAATCACATCAAATTCAAGCCTAAGAACTTTAAAATTTCTAAATTCCACCAACGATGTCGAAACCAACCAAAACACACCCGATTGACCTAAAATTTTGCACACATATCCAAAATGACATTACGAACTTGTTTCAACTTCTGGAATTCCATTCCGACCCTGATAGCCAATTTTCACTGCCAACCGAAAATCACCAAAAATTAACTTTCGCCAATTCAAGCCTAATTCAACACCGGACATCACAAAAATATTCCGAACACACTCCTAAGTCCCAAATCACATACGAAGCTATATGAGCCATAAAATCCGCATTCCGAGGTCATTTACCAATAAGTCAACTCCTAGTTGACTTTTCCAACTATAAAGCTATTTTTAGAGACTAAGTGTCTCAATTTTCACTATAATATTTCGAACCCGAGCCAACCGACTCTAACACATCATAAACGGTATAACCAAACCTATGACAAGGAAAAACAGTAAATGTAATGTAGATTCTACGGAACGACCGGCCGGGTCGTTACAATGGGTTTAATTTAGTGAGAACTTTAACTATTTTGGTTCTCCGTCTTGAACTAGGGTTTGTTTAATTGAGCCCTAATCCGATTCAAAATTGGTTTACATGAGATTGTTTCCTTATTTTGGTGATTCAATTGATGTTATCCTTTATAATATGGGTAATTCAAACACTATATAAACACATCCCAACTCCCCTAAAACAGACCTTAATCACTACTCTCTCTCACTCTACTCTCACTCTCACTCACTCGATATTGTGCTGAAATTATTCTTTCCTGGCCGACTAAAAGCCAAGGCTATCAAAATTTGTTTTATCAACCTCCCCAGTGTGAGCACTGCTCGGGGCTCATCTGAAGCCCTTGTGAACTTTGATGAACTGGGATTGGGGTCCTTATGTCCTCTGTTGCTACTGATCTTTGAAGTATTGTTGAAAATTGTTCTTCTCCTACTTGTTCGTTAATTTTTACTAAAAAGTGTTGCACCCTTTTTTCTCGCGAAATCGGGTTTCGACATGTGACACTCTTTTAAGGAGGTATTAAAAGAGGAGAGTCACCATCTAAAAATTTTTAAGGTGCATTAGGGCACCTATTTGCAGATAACTCAGATTTTACTAGTCAACGCCACCAAAGATAGGGTAAGGGCTCAAGTTACCTCAAAGAGAAGGTGTTAGGCACTCCTCGAGGTCTATAACTGTGGGTCCAGACCGAACTTAAATTATATGGATTAGTCTATGTGATCAAGTAAACAAAGAGAGTACAAAATCTAATAAAAGATCTTGAATAGAGAGGTACAACAATTTTTTATTCTAATAGAAAAGAAAGAAAATGGGGGGGGGGGGGNGGGAGATATAAAAGACGAATAGTTTCATTATAACACAATGAAATTGGTACAACTCTTAAAGACTAAAAGAATACAACTATAATGGTCTATATTAGATGACTAAGTGTATAAAAGAAAGAAAAGGGGGTCCTAAGTTTATTAACCTAAAGGATCACCCCGTGCAACATAAATAATATTTCGTAACTCTCTTGAGATAGGGTGTTACTCATATTTTTTAGCGGACACGGACTATCATCTCTTGCTACCCTATTACTATGTTAAAGTTGTTTACCTAAGAGCGCTCTAATTAAATTCTAAGTCGTTCCATACGCGTGCACTACCCGTCCCATACCTATGGTCCAGGAGGTTTTGGACCTCATTTTGGATGTTTCTAAACCTTATCTAGGCTGCTCAAAAATGCAAAAAACTTGGTAACAAGCAAAACCACATAAAGACTTCACATAAAAGCAATTAAGGGCTCACACTAACCTCCACACTTGAACAACAAATGCACGCAGAACATGTTCTCACATTAGACGTTTCGACAGTCTCAGGACTGAGAAAAAGATTAGAGATCGTTAAGCCCTATAAACATGATTTCTAGATGACCATGGACTCAAACAAGCAGGCAGTTTAAGGCATCACTTATACACATGATTCCTAACAATTAAACGGTTATTGAAACTGATTATTAAAGGTTATTAAACTTATTGACATGATTTCGGACTGATTCTTCGCAATAAATGACTGTGATTAGATTGAAAAAAGCTTAGAATTACTTGTGCTTTCTAATAGTGACATGGTTAAATGATAAACATCGTTTGAAGAGTTAACATTAAAACGAGTGGTGATATCCTATAGGCAGGATCACTAAAGATTGGCGATTGGAGTTGATTTCCTATATTTAGTCTCTATAGGCTTGTTCTCCAGGTGAGCATCATAATAGCAAACACAATTAACTAATTAAAATCCTACATGCATGATTTCTAATGCATTTGGAAGTAGTTATGCAAATTGAAGAAGTGCTCACTTCTTATAGGCATGATTGCTAATGCATTTGGAAGTAGTTATGCAAATTGAAGGAGTGCTCACTTCCTATAGACATGCTGTCTATAAACACGTAGCAGTAGACATATAAATTGATGAAGCATTTGAACTCATGTTTAATGGTAGACCAGTAGTGTGTGTGTGATTGTCCTAATGGCATGATTACTAACAGTGCAACCAAAATTGAAAGGCATATATATAGTAGGTTAGATAAATAAATCATGTGACTATAGGCATGTTGGCTACTCTTTCATGAAAACTTAAACATACTCGTCTCCCCTTTTTACTAACTCCCCAAGTGTTTATACAAAAGTTATTACAGGCCCAATAAGGAGAAAAAATACAAATGTTACAAAATAATGATAATAGGCCCACAGAAGGCTCAACATGAAATACCCATCATTGTTTGGGCCTTCAATAAGTCTCACACAACGTACTCAAGCCTCTAATACATCACACAACTCCAGAATCGATAAAGGAGCCCGAAGTCAATTTATTCAACCATAGCACCACGTGTTGAATCACTTAAACCAACCAGCACATAATAGGAAGAAAAGATTTAGTGGGATAGTTTGAGATTTAGGGAATGAATAAGGACCAAGCCCTAGTGTGTCAGAGTTTACAAGGGTCTCAATTGGATCCTGAGCAGTGCTCACACTAGGGTGGTCAAAAATAGAACATAGGTAGCGTTGGCTTTCAGCCGGCTAAGAGTGAGAACTCAAGAGAGCATAGATGAAAAGTGAAGGATAGTAGCCAAGGTAGATAGACGAGCCGAGGGAATACAAACTTAGTCGAGTTGAACACATAGAGAAAATTATCAAACAGGCCTTAGGGCTTAGAACAGACTTGGCAAAGACTCAGAAGAACAAGTTCGACATCAAGTGCATAAGTAGTCATACAACAGCAGAATCGGTTTGTAGGACTGGTGACAATAGCATACACAAATTCATAATAAAGGAAGAGGTCCAAATATGCTAAGTAAGTTCTGATGTTATGAAAGAGTCATGCAAATTTGGCAGTAAGTTCTGATGTTATGAAAGAGTCATGATGAGAACATATTATTGCAACTACTGGGAAGTCAAGGAGATCAAAACATGCTAAAGGCATACTAACGGGATCAAACATGCTATATAGGCAGGATATCATAACAACAATTCAGAAAAGGATAGGAAACAGATTTGTGCCAAATAGTGAGTGTACATACTCAGGTTTTGAACACAATTGACTAGAAAATGAAAGAGAGCACAAAATATGTAGGCAAAGCATATTCTAATAACAATATTGATGGCCTAAGGAAAAATTAAACACCGAGAGATTCTAACAATTGTAAAGGTCCCAAAAAGTAGTGTAACGACCCGGTCGGTCGTTCCGTAGAATTTGCATTGTAATTGTTGTCATTGACTTGTCATAGATTGGTTATACTGTTATTGATGTGTTAGAGTTGGTAGGCTTGAAATCAGAATGGTTGTAGTGAGAGTTTAGTCACTTAGTCTTTAAAAATAGCCTTAAAGTTGGAAAAGTCAACTGAGAGTTGACTTATTGGAAAACAACCTCGGAATGCGTATTTTATTGTACGGATAGCTCCGTTAGATAATTTGGTACTTAGGAGTGTGTTCATAATAATTTTGTGATGCCCGTTATTGAATTAGGCTTGAATTGGCGAAAGTTGGTTTGGTGATTTCTGGTCGGCAGTGGAAAATAGGCTATCAGAGTCTGAATAGAATTCTGACAGTTGGAACAGGTTCGTAATGTCATTTTGGATATGTCTGCAAAATTTCAGGTCAATCGGAGTTGTTTTGGACAATTTCGGCATCGTTGGTGAATTTTAGAAATTTGAAAGTTCTTAGGCTTGAATACGATGTGATTTTGGTGTTTTGATGTTAGTTTTTGTGTTCCGAGGCTGCAACTAAGTTTGAATGATCATATGTGATGTGTAGTATATTTGGTTGGGGCCCCGAGGGGCTCGGGATTGATTTCGGGTGGTTAACGGGCTCAGTTGGACTTAAAGGAATAGTTGTTTTTATGGTGTTTCTGCAGAACATTTTTAGCCTATGCGTTCGCGGAGAGGAGCCTGCGTTTGCATAGGGTATTTGGGGAGCTGGGATTTTTTGCACTGTGCATTCGCGGTTAGGCTGGTACGAACGCGGAGAGTAAAATCATCTGAGGGACCCCCAGGCCATTTGGTCTATGCGTTCACGACCTGGGGGGTGTGATCGCGAAGGGTTAACCGGGGAAGGTTGTGCGATCGCGGGGTGTTGACCGCATCCGCAGAGGCCAAATGTGGGGCCTGGAAAAAATAAAGCTATGCATTCGCGGGGTTGACCGTGATCGTGAAGAGTAATATCTGGGCAATATTAAATAAAACCTTTCCGCGACCATAACCTATTTTTACACCATTTTTGAATGGGAAGAAGATTTTGAGGCGATTGTGAAGAGATGAAATCATTGTTCTTCATAGAGGTAAGTATTTTGGACCTTAAAACTTGGTTATAGGTGATTGTGAGGTTGCCTGATGGGCTAATACTGAGTGATTGTGAGGTTGCCTGATGGGCTGATACTGAGTGACTGTGAGGTTGCCTGATGGGCTGATACTGAGTGACTGTGAGGTTGCCTGATGGGCTGATACTGAGTGACTGTGAGGTTGCCTGATGGGCTGATACTGAGATTGTTATGAGAAATGATTATGGCCCGAGGAGCAGATTTATGAAAATTTTACTGAGTTTTTGACTACGATTCACTTCGTTTTTCAAACTGATTTTTTTACTGAGAGTTTTACTGAGATATAGTAAAATTTTACTTGTTTCAAAGGATTTCTGGAAATTGGTTTTTGAACTTATGTATTTGATGAATACTTATGGTGACTTGGTGATTTACTATTTTTGTGAATTGGTGTATCTGTGCTTTGTGTTTCGTATTTTTCAGACTGTGATTTATTTTGATTACTACTAAGTTTGCGTACTCATCATTACCCCCTGCACCTCTGTGTGCAGATCCAGGTATTAATTCGGAGCAGTAGTCATCCGAGTTCGTTATCAGCAGCTTACGGGTTTTTGAGGTAGCAATCCAGCGCCTGCAGCTTCTCCATTTCCCTTCCTTATGTAGTATTAATATATTATTCCTAGATTTTGTCTATGACAATAGCAGAGTTAGTTTATTTCGTAGATGCTCATGACATGTTGACTCCGGGTCTTGGGGACGGTTGTAGACTGTTAGCTTGATTATTTTGTTTTAAAATTTCGAAATTTATATGCGTATTATGAATCGTTGAAAACAAATTGAGATATTTGAAAAAAAGAATGTGAAAATCATGAGTGTTGGCTAGCCTAGTTCCACGATAGGCTCCATCACGGCCGGTTAGGATTTGGGGTCGTGACAAGTTGGTATCAGAGCCCTAGGTTACATACGACTCAACGGTCATGAGCAGGTTTAGTAGGGTCTTGCGGATCGGTACGTAGACGTCTGTACTTATCTTCGAGAGGCTCCAGAACCCTTTGGAAACATTCCACATTATTGAATTTGTCGTGCGAATCCATTTTATTCATCAAAAAGCGTGACTCTTTGAATTCCTTTCATGTATTCGAATGCGCACGCGAGCGCTTGGTATCAGTTGTGCGTCATCGGCTTGTGACTCCCATGGGTGAGATGTTATTATTAGCATGTTAATAATGGGCCAGTCGGAAGGACTTGAGGCCGGATTTTTTCTGTGACATGAGTGCTGAGATTTTGTTGTGTGAGCACACGTATTTGGGGACTTATATGTCCATTAGTGTCCTTATTGATCGAACTTTGTGACTAGATGACTGCGCGGTGAGTGTGATTGATAGTTAGTTGTGTTCAGGTTGTTTGATTGTGACAAGAATGGATTAGCGGGAGATGTAGCAAGAATCATTGAGTAATTGACTTCAGTCTTAAGTTTGAATATGGCCTCGAGCTGGGAGTGTAGTGAAGGGCCTCTAATGTTGTTTAGATGTGGAGTGAAGCGGATCCTTCGGTCGTGTTCTTAGTTCCTATGATATCTTTTGAGCTGACCAATGCCCCAACAACGTCTTTGTATTTGATTGCCGGTGTATTCAGCCGTGTTATAACTCCTTTGATATTGAATTTATTGATGGCATCCTGCTGTACTCTCGTAGCTAGGTATAGCATACTCGGCATTTGATGATGGTATTACAATGATATAGGGAGGAGAAGCTTTGTGCGAAGTTCTCAAAGTGTGAATTTTTGGCTCAGTTCAGTAGCATTCTTGGGGCACGTGGTGTCCCGTGAAGGTATCTATGTGGTCAGATGAGTGTGAGTAGAGCTTCCAAAAGCTCAAGAATTCCTTGACCACAGCCCCGGTGTTAGTACTGCCATCAGCTTCGGGTTCTTATACCGCTTAATGGGATGTCTTGGGGGCAGGCAGTTGTTGTGTTCTAATGTATGAAGGTATAATGATTGCGTGATAGCTATGATTTTCGGAAGTGTATAGGGAGTTATTATTTTGAGGTTAAGCAGGCAGGGGTATTTCCTGCGGGTTGTCTTGAGGTGTGTGACCCTTATGTTTATCTGTGGCAAGTTCTTTTCTACCAGTAGATGATGTATGTTGTAATCTGAGTTTAGCTCGCTTGTGGGAGTTGGCATGACCATTATTTTTGTGAATACAAGATTTGCATATGATTTGAGTGTTAGATGGTTTGGGTCATATAAGCTTATGGAGGATTTAGTTGAACCTCACCATAGTATGGTGGCAGTGATAGTGTATGGGCATCGTGAGTTATTATTTGNTAGTATAGAGTGTGCAAATATATGAGCGTGCTTGTTGCTTCAAAGGTGTGGATTACTTTCCTAGTATGTGGATTGCAAGCGGGGTCAGGTCGTTCTGTTTACTTGGTTAGTGTAATTGAAATTGCGTAGAGTGAATGACGTTCGAGAATGGTTCAGACGGATTCAAGGTTATATGTAGTGATTGAGGGTCTTCAAGGTGTGAAAGGGGCTAGAACTGAGATTTACGTGGAAGGTGTCAAGGCTTGTGGTGTATTTACATTATCATGGATTCTATTCATCAGTATCAGGAAAGTGAAGGTAATGACTTTAAATTCTCATGAAGTCTCTTCAGGGTAAGTGTTTTTAGTGTGGTGCTTTGGGGATATTTGAGAGAGTATTCAACGGCTTATGAGTCTTAGACTGTATATTATTATGCTCGAGTTTCGTGTGGTGAGTCGAGATTGAGAATTGTGGTATTATGGCAAAAGAAGTATCAATTCGAAGGTAAGTCAGAAGAAACCTAGGTAAATAGGACAGCTTGGTAGTAGGTCGGATCGGAATGATAAGGGATATGGTTAGTTCTTTGGGGTGTTTATAAGGTAATGAGTTATTACAGGTGTTTCTTAGAAATTCACTTGGAATTTGGTGGCATGCGTAGCTTGGTTGAGTTAGAAGGATTCAGTCCCGGCGATTTGGTGTTGTACAAATGTGATTCGGGAGTTCTTGATGGTTTCTACCACGGTTAGAAATGTATATTTCTACTGGCGTGAGGGCCATGTGATGTATAGTGATTTTGCTTCTAGTTGGTATCAAATGGAAAGTTCTTGGCAAGTTGGGTACGTAGTTGTTTGTGGCTAGGAAGGGAGCATGAAGTTCTCATATTTATCATAGGATTCCATGGCGTATGCGGTATTTTGTGTATAGTGGAGAGTGGCATATGTGAGGTCACGGTTCAGTTTTGGAAGAAAGGTCAGAACTGGAAGTTTCAGATGATTAGGTAAAGGATACCACTATTGGGTGGCTGGATGAGAGTATACATTCATAAAGGACAATGTGTTTCAATAAGGGTGTTTCATTGGTGTTACGACACTCACTTGTTGGATCGACTGCTGATATTCAAGGTTTCTTGGTGACATAGAGGAATTATGGGGGTATCCCTCGTGGAATGATAAAGTATTAGGGGCGTGTTATATATTTGAGTGGTGGAATTGGGATCAGAAATTGCAATTGGTACGCCTCATGGATTTTGAGACTAGGAGTTTTCATGAACAGATTATATTTGTAGTTGTGAACTACGAGGATGCGAGCAAAGCTTGTCAGGTATTAGTATAGGTCATGATTCAGCCATTATGAACCTTTGGAGAAGTATCTACCTGTTGTGGACCAGAGTTGATTTAGAATATGATTATTGGTATGCTAATATGGGTGTGTGTTCTACACTGAGTCGGAACTGTTGACCCCAAATTGCTATGTTGAGGGATGTACTATTCGATTGTCATTGAGCTTATTTGTGTTTTGGAGTGATCTATGAGTTAGCTTTCAGTGTTTCGAGGAGATGTGATTGTTGGTTATATGTGCATAGGGTGCGGTTCTATCTGGGCTTGATAGCAAGATTTGAGTAAGGGAAGTTATTGGATGTTGCAGGATTGAGACGTGTTGGTTATGTTCTTTCTGGTTCGGGTGGCATGGTATCGTCCAATTTTCCCCGTGGTTATGGAAATTCACTTTGAGTAATTGATGTCGAATTTCACATGGTTACTGATTTGGAGTAAGGTGGCTTGGAGTATGTCATGTGGTCTGGTGGTTGGATGGGATCGCGCTTTGTAGCTGAGTTAGATAGAGGTATGATCCTTGGTGTCGGATTTGTGTGATATGGTTTCACGATGTGTATCCGGCTTTTAACATGATGTGGTAATGGCAAGAGCAATGATAGGATAGTCCTCTCGCGTGAGTCTTCTCTATTTTATGAATTGAGCTCTTGGGATGTTATTATTGGGTGCACGAGTTGCACAAGTTATGGCTCTGGATGGTATTGATACTGATCGGACGAATGGTTGCTGGTTTCTACGTGTTTCTTTCATCATCTACACCATGTGAAGGTGTTTAAGCGAGGCTTTGCTTGATAAGAGGATAGTTATCGGTATTAGGTTGTTTTGAGCAGCTATTGGGATTAGGAGTTATCGCTATGGGTGGTTGAGTCATGTGGTATATTAGGTGATTTCATCTTGGGTTACAGATATGGCTTGATACAGTGTGCTCAGACTTATTCAGTTTATAGTTGTGGGATTTTGATCTTGTAAATTGATTCAGAAGTGAAAATGTACTTCTAAGGTTTACAGGTCCGGATTTGATAATGCAATTTCAATTATGCTGTGTTATTAGACCTAGATGGGGTAGGGTGATGTGGGATCACCTCCAAATATGTGCATGGTAGGTTACACAACAATTTTGGTGGTGTTTGGAACAACTCTTGGCACGTTCGAGGACGAACGTATGTTTAAGTGGGGAAAAATGTAACGACCCGGTCGGTCGTTTTGTAGAATTTACATTATAATTTCTGTCATTGACTTGTCATAGGTTGGTTATACTGTTATCGATGTGTTAGAGTTGGTAGGCTTGAAATCGGAATGGTTGTAGTGAGAGTTTAGTCACTTAGTCTTTAAAAATAGCCTTAATGTTGGAAAAGTCAATTGACAGTTGACTTATTGGAAAACAACCTCAGAATGCGTATTTTATGGTACGGATAGCTTCGTTAGATGATTTGGGACTTAGGAGTGTGTTCAGAATAATTTTGTGATGCCCGGTGTAGAATTAGGCTTAAATTGGTGAAAGTTAGTTTTTGGTGATTTTCGGTCGGCAGTGCAAAATAGGCTATCGGGGTCGGAATGTAATTCTGACAGTTGGAACAGGTTCGTAATGTCATTTTGGATATGTCTGCAAATTTTAGGTCAATCGGAGTTGTTTTGGATAGTTTCGGCATCGTTGGTGGATTTTAGAAATTTTAAAGTTCTTAGGCTTGAATCCGATGTGATTTTGGTGTTAGTTTTGGTGTTTCGAGGGTGCAACTAAGTTTGAATGATCATATGTGATGTGTAGTATATTTGGTTGGGGCCCCAAGGGGCTCGGGATTGATTTCGGGTGGTTAACGGACTCATTTGGACATAAAGGAATAACTGTTTTTCTGGTGTTTCTGCAGAACATTTTTAGCCTATGCGTTCGCGGAGAGGAGCCTGCGTTCGCATAGGGTATTTGGGGAGATGGGATTTTTGGCACTGTGCATTCGCGGTTAGGCTGGTGCGAACGCGGAGAGTAAAATCATCTGAGGGACCCCCAGGCCATTTGGTCTATGCGTTCGCGGCCTGGGGGGTGCGATCGCGAAGGGTTGACCGGGGAAGGTTGTGCGATCAGGGGTGTTGACCGCATTCGCAGAGGTAAAATGTGGGGCCTTGAAAAAATAAAGCTATGCGTTCTCGGGGTGTTGACCGTGATCGTGAAGAGTAATATCTGGGCAATATTAAATTAAACCCTTCTGTGACCATAACCTATTTTTACACCATTTTTGAACGGGAAGAAGCTTTTGATGCGATTTTGAAGAGAGGAAATCATCGTTCTTCATGGAGGTAAGTATTACTTGATTATAGGTGATTAAGGAACATAATCTCAGTGTTTAATTCATGAAAATCAGTAGAAAAAAGGGAGTTAGGTCTTGAGATTATGAGACCTTTAAGGGTCGATTTGAGGGGTCAAACGAACTCCGCTTTTCGCGTTCTTTACATGTACGGACTCGTGAGATGATGAAGAACATTTTGGTATAAAAATTTTTGAGTTCCGAGATGTGGGCCGGGGGGTCGGGTTTTAGCAAATTTCGGGTTTTGAGGTAAAATTGGTATTTTTCAATTGGAATTCATCCTTAAGCATAATTTGATGATAAAAATATGAACTTGGTAGATTTGGAGCATTCGGAAGTTGGTTCGAAAGGCAAGCGTATTGCGGAATAACTTTCGGGCTAGCCTGAGGTAAGTAATGTCTTTAAATCCTGTCCTGAGGGTATGAAACCCCAGACTCTGCACCCTTTCACGGGTTTTGGAATGCAAAGATTGGAACTTTGGAAATATATTCCCTATTTAGGCAACTATTGAGTTGTGAAATCAATTTTTAAGCATATGCTTAATAGTATTGATATATATATTTGATATAATTTGGGCTGTAAGACATGTTTGGGCCCTAATGCCGATCTGCTTAGCCCTTGGGGGCTGTTTTTACTATTTTCCTCACTTAATATGTTATGATTTTCACTCAGTCTCTTCTTGATATTTGTTTTAACTCTCAGAGTATTTTGATACTATTTATTGAAAATGAAACACTATTTTTGGGCCAAGAACCCGGTATACTTATGGCTTGAAGGGCATGTTGAGAGTGTTTGACTAAGTGAGGCTGCGGGCCAATATTGTGAGGATGATATGATATGAGAGAGGCCGAGGGCCAATATTGTGAGTGAATTATTCCATGATGTGGCTTGTTATAGCGCTTGGGTTGTAGGAGCCCCTACGGAGTCTATACACACCCCTAGTGAGGGCAGGTACCTATTGAGTGATGTTATCCGCGGGGCTGATACTGAGTGATTGTGAGGTTGTCTGATGGGCTGATACTGAGTGATTGTGAGGTTGCTTGATGGGCTGATACTGAGTGACTGTGAGGTTGCCTGATGGGCTGATACTGAGTGACTGTGAGGTTGCCTGGTGGGCTGATAATGAGATTGTTATGAGAAATGATTATGGACCGAGGGGAAGACTTTTATGAAAATTTTACTGAGTTTTTGACTACGATTCACTTCGTTTTTCAAACTGATTTTTTTACTGAGACTTTTACTAAGATATAGTGAAATTTTACTTGTTTCAAAGGATTTCTGGAAATTGGTTTTTGAACTTATGTATTTGATGAATACTTTTGGTGACTTGGTGATTTACTGTTTTTGTGAATTGGTGTATCTGTGTTGTGTGTTTCGTATTTCTCATACTATGATTTATTTTTATTACTACTGAGTTGGAGTACTCATCATTACTCCCTGCACCTCTTTGTGCAGATCCAGGTATTGATTCAGAGTAGTAGTCGTCCGAGTTCGTTATCAGCAGCTTACGGGATTTCGAGGTAGCTGTCCAACGTCCGCAGCTTCTCCATTTCCCTTCCTTATGTAATATTAATATATTAATCCTAGACTTTGTCTATGACAATAGCAGAGTTAGTTAATTTCATAAATGCTCATGACATGTTGACTCCGGGTCTTGGGGACGTTTGTAGACTGTTAGATTGATTGTTTTTCTTAAAGATTTCTAAATTTATATGCGTATTATGAATCGTTGAAAATAAATTGAGATATTTGAAAAGAAAAATGTGAAAATTATGAGTGTTGGCTAGCCTAGTTCCACGATAGGCGCCATCACGACCGGTTAGGATTTAGGGTCGTGACAAGTAGTAATTTTAACACATGGACTAGTCAGATTTGGAAAGTATCTACTTAATAGAACCAGGTTTAGGCGTGCTTGAAGCTAAAGTTAAAGAGACCTAAGCAAAATGAAGAAAGCAAACATAATTTCACACAAAATAGCCCAGAAGACATATTAAATTGATGAACTTCAGGAGTGAAAACATATGCAAATCATTGTTACATAGGAATGAAATGACAAAGTCTAGTAACTCACCAGTTAACCGAAGAACAGTAAAGAATAAACTTCCACAAAAAACCCAGAACCGCAATGTTACACCCCATATTTTCGTACGTGAGAGTACATCGTAAGTATATTGAGTAAGCTCAAAAATAAGATTATATTTGATGGGATATATAGTAAGTTAATAATGTTACCTTGGAGGTTACAAATATTTAATATCTTGAATAACGAGTACCAACAGGATTGGAAAGCTTAGAAGCTAAACCAATTGAAGAAAATGAGATTCGTCGAAAGTCGACGAGTTTGAAATGTTACAACATGTACTTTAGGGTGAGACTATGGTTCATTACATGATAAGGAGTTTATGCTATGAGTTATGTTTGTCATATGATATTCGTGTGCTACGTTTTGAAGTAAAACAAGCTGTGGAACAAAAGTTGGCAAAGGTCTTCACAAGTTACATTCATAATGTGCTGAAAATTAGGTCAAATGTAACTGCTATTTTCTCCCAATATACTTGTAATTAAAGGATAATCTACCTGCCACATTGAAGATCTATGAGTCTAGATTCCAACGCATTAAACTGTTCGTCTATACGAAGTCGGAGTAGAGAGATATTCGTGTTTTAGCGAGACTGCGCCAAGTAGCTCTCTATGGGACCCACATAGGCGGTTTAGATATGTTGATACACATAAGACTCCTAAACCCCCATTTTAACTCGTTTAGTTTCAGTATATTCAGACCCTATACACCATAAAATACTCTCTCAAGTTTCTCTCATGATCCAAGATCCAAACAAAGGGCAAACAACACAAATCAAGTGTCGGGAATCCCGTCGCGCTAGTAAGTTTCTTGTTCTTCTTGTTGTTGCTGATTTTTGGGTGGTTCCAGCTCGTGTGGGATGTTGTTTTAAGTGGTTTATGTTCTGTAAAATACTCTTCTATGGTTTTAATATCAACCCTAGGTTATTTAAAGTCTTGCAAATGGATTACACCATATTTCAACATCAAAAGTTAGTTCTAGTGAAGAATAACACCTCTTTGAGGTTGTGTTGTCATCGAGGATAGTTGTGGGCTGTGTTTTTCTGAAATTTAAAGTTTTTGCTACTGGTTAAGATGAGTATAACAGCCTACTAATTGTGCTTAAGCTTGAATGTATGTTGGTTAAGTTGTTAGGATAATAAACTACACGATAATACTAGGATGAGCTTATGTCACTTCTATGGTGCTGTTTTTCCATTGAGGGTTGTTGTAAGCTAAATATAACTTGGATTCCAACTTGAAGCTACTTTAGGAGGTGTGTGTATTGTGTTCTTGCAGGTGCTTAAGGTTGTATTGATGTATTTTAAGTTAAATGGTTGGACTAGACATGAACTAGTGAATAAAGTTGCCAATTGAAGAAAGCTGGAGTTGTGGATTGTTTCCTTTGATATAAATATACGGTATAAGGATGAAATCATTGATGAATTACTTCATTATCATATTAATGATGATTTTAAGTTAATTTATGAAGTCTATAAGGTGTGATATGGGTTATACGGATTCCAATCTAGCTTGCCGCTCAAAATGATTGTTGAACTAATCGGAGAGCTTATTGTGAATTATATTGTGTTGTTTGGGCTGTTTGGTGACCTTTGGTAGCATATGGGATGTAGTTAAAATAGGGGAGGTGCTGTCCGTTTTCTGGTAGAATATTGGTTTTGAAATATGAGACTTACAATGCTTATATGATGACGACGAAGTCGGGTTCTCATTGTAAACATAAGAAGATCATATTGAGCTTGGTTGACGATGGGAGAGAAGATTGCAAAGGTATGTGAGGCTATCCCTTTCCTTCTTTTGCACGACTCCGATTGTACATAATGCAATGAACGAGCTTCCAAAGATACTCTACTCTTAGAAGCTAGCAGTACTTACATTGTTTCCCTTCTTATGGAACAATTGATGTTGAGGTTGCTTCTCTTATTCTTATTCTCAATGTTGTTGGTACTTCCTGATTCTTATAAGATTCTCGATGAAGAGTTAGCCCTAATGATGTGTACGGAGAATATCGACCTTACGTCACTCCGAAATGTTCAGAACATGATTCCAATGAGTCCTGCATGCATTATATATATGTATCTATTTTACTCTACCGAGCCGCGCTATAGTCGGCCGGGTATGGCACCTATTGTGCAACCACTGATCAGTTGGGTTTACCGAGTCCTCTTTGAGGCCGGGTATGATATGATAATGATGATGCCCACAGAGGCGAATGTTCTATGATGATGATGATGCCCACAGAGGCGGATGTTTTAAAAGATTATGTATATATATGTATCATGAATTTCATGTTACTGTCTCTTAGAAGCACTCAGATGTTACAGGTTGTATCTTCTCTACCTCTCTTTACATTATTGTTCATATTTATATTGACCAGCCTTATGTACTCAGTACTTTATCTGTACTGACGTCCTTTTATTTGTGGACGCTGCATGTTGTGTTGCAGGTCCTGATAGACAGGTAGACACAACTCCCCCACCATAATAAGCTTTCCAGTTCAGCGGTCATAGGCGAGATCCCTTCTCCGGACTTGCCGTGGTCTTGGTATGCATTTTTGTTATAGATATTATGGGTATGTCGGGGCCCTGTTCCGGCAATGTTGCATTACTTATGCTCCTTTAGAGGCTCATAGACAGGTGTCAACTCATGTATAGTTTGGTATGCCTTGTTGGATAATTTTTGTTGTATAGTCTTTCATGACAGCGTTGTAGCTCGTACCTTTTATGTAGTTTCTTAGCAATCTTGTCATCCCATGTGATGTATGTTCATGATCCATATCTACCATTTATATTGATCTCATTATCCCATAAAAATAATAAGAAGGTTAGATAAAATGTACGTTGGTGCTCGGCAAGTATGGCCCGGGTGCTAGTCATGATCCTCCAGTTTGGGTCGTGACACGCAAAGCGTCAAAGTTCCCTAGCGCTTTGATGAAATCAAGGCAATGCTCACACCAAAAATAGGTTAAGTAACAAGGTGTTAATGACCTTGGATTTCAATCGGACAATGCATAATACAAAGCAAGAGAGTTGCAAAAAACCCCAATTTTTAGTGAAGAAAATCGATTTTAATTTGTCTTCAGAAGGGAAAATTAGGGGGTTTATATAGCAGTAAAAGAAAATACAACAAAACACATAAGGAAACAGAGTAAATTAAATAACAAATAAGGAAAGGAAACATGAAAATCAATTTGAAATCGATTTAAGAGAGAAATCTGGTAAACCCTAATTTTTTAGGAAAGTGAAAATCAACAGAAATCCAAACAAAATCGGACTCACATAATATAGTATTGAACGTGTGTAGATGATATATGACACAGATTCAAAAGATTGGAATCAATCAAACATAATCGGAGAAGTAGTACTTGCCATGTTTAGGCAAGTACTATGTCACGACCCAGAATCCTAATTCGAGTCGTGATGGCGCCCAACGACGGGGTTAGGCAAGCCAACGCAAACTACACCAAGTGCTACCCTTCCCATCTAATTAAACAAGTCAGAGATTACCAGTTATAACAACTAACATGATACTAGCCTTGAGCGAAAGTAAGTCATAGTAGATACAAAGCCGAGATATAACATACACATGGATATATATCCCAAAACCCCAACAATATAAATACACTATGCGTGTGTGCCAGGAACTAGTGTCACGAGTGTCATGGACAACTACTGAATATACAATGCCTACAATATATACAGAGTCTCCGTCTGAATGAAATAGACAGAGGAATACATCAAAAGAGCTCCAGGGTGCTGCTAGAAAGTCGCCGGGAACGCAGCTCACCGTGAAGTATGACCACGCTGTCAATATCCATCACCGGCCTGATAGTCAGACGTGCCAGCCTCCGGACCTGTACAGTCAAGTACAGAAAAGAAAAGAAAGTGCAGCATGAGTACATATTAAATAAATATGTACCTAGTGAGTATCCCGCCTAAACTCGAAGAAGTAGTGACGAGAGGTCGACTCGATACTCACTAAGGTCCAGCGGTAATAACATATGTTAAAATATGATGAAATACAGTAGGCATGTCAGGGAAATAAGAAACAAGTA